>PVKP010014253.1:0-53297 GCA_004027715.1 Plecturocebus donacophilus
TTCAAAAAAAAAAGATTCCCTGGCCAGGCATGGTGGCTCACGCCTGTAATCCCAGCACTTTGGGAGACCGACTTGGGCAGATCACTTGAGGTCAGGAGTTCGAGACCAGCCTGGCCAACATGGTGAAACCCCGTCTCTACTAAAAACACAACAATTAGTCGAGCTTCCCCCTGTAATCACTTGAACTCGGGAGGCAGAGGTTGCAGTGAGCTGAGATGGCACCACTGCACTCCAGCCTGAGCAACAAGAGCAAGACTCTATCTCAAAAAAAGATTCTCCTTTGCTTTTCTTAAAGGGGGAGTGAAAAAGAACCAAGTCTTAATAGAATTTAAGAGGAAAGAGCTATGCAATAAATAACCAAGAAATAAATCTAAGATCTGAGTATCTTACCATATGCTAAGATACTTTTAATAAAAGCCCTAGAATAACTCTGTGAGGTAGGTAGTCTTCTCTTCCCTACTTAAGACAACAAACCGATGCCAAGAGAGATCAAATAACTTGTCCAAAGCCATACACCTAGTGGTGGACTAAGAGATTTGAACACAGGCTGATTTGGCTCTGAAGTCTACATAAATTTTTTCGACTCATTGAAAATCATGAAATATTTCAAATGCAGAGAAAAAGACCAGCAAATACGAAAATAAATATCAATTTACCCATCACCTAGACCTAACAGAAAAAAAATGTATTTGGTCAAATTTGTTTCAAATATTTTAAAGTAATATTAAAATAACACAGTGTAACATTGATAGTCAGAGGCCTGTTGTACCGTTCCAGACCCAGCTTTCAGCTTCTCTTCCTTTATAGAGGAACTACTATTATGCCCTTGGTATGTATCCTCCATGAAATGTTTTTATAATTTTATTACTTGTGTATCTGTCTTTAAATATTACACAGTATTATTCTGTATCCCTTTTAGTTTTACATAAATGGTACATGTAATTCTGATCCTTGCTTCTTGACTCAATATTAAGCTTTTCATATTTATACATGTGCATAATATATACAGGTTTATGGATATGAAGCAAATTTACTAAAAAAAAAAAACACTAAATAGCATGTTGTTATGCTGTCAAAATTAAAAGCTGAATTAAGAAGCCATAAAGGAGTGGGACGAGTACTTACTTTCTATTCTGTTGCTGTCTCTGATGCAAGAGTCGACGGTGCTGTGGATGAAGGTGAGTTGTGTCCGGTCTAAACATTGGGGCCTGAGATCTAAGAAAAATGTAAAAGAGGTTCTCGGTTTTATCATCTCGATAATTTGAAATTTTAAAGAATGTGTCAGTACAGGATAACGTCATACAGGTTAACTTAAGGGACTACAAAAGTCTATTTGAGCCAGTTGCGGTGGCTCACATCTGTAATCCCAGCACTCTCAGAGGCTAAGGCAGGTGGAATACTTGAGGTCAGGAGTTTGAGACCAGCCTGGCCAACATGGTGAAACCATGTCTCTACTAAAAATACAAAAATTAGCTGGGCATGGTAGCAGGTGCCTGTAGTCCCAGCTACTTGGGAGGCTGAGGCAGTAGCAACACTTGAGCCTGAAGCAGAGGTTTGTAGTGAGCTGAGATTGCATGGGTCACTGTACTCCAGCCTCGGAGACAGAGTGTCTAGACTCTGTCTCAAAAAAAAAAAAAAAGTCTATTCTAAGAAGACCTTTTAGAAGCAAAAGATAGTCCTATTTTTACATATCTTCCACAAAGACCGAATTCTAAAAGGATGATCATGAAATCTGAGTGAATTAGCAGTAGAATTTTTTTTTCTTTTTGCTTCTAACTGTTTAACAGAAGTCTAAGTAGATTTAATGTACTCAGCTTCAACTATGTGGGAATGTCATTAAAGATATATGTGTGATAGTTAATATTGCATGTCAACTTGGCTAGGCCTTAGTACCCAGTTATTTGGTCAAACACTGTTTAGATGTTGCTGTGAGGGTATTTTGTATAGATGTGTTTAACACTTATAATCAGTTTACCTTACAAAAGAGATTATCCCTAATAATGTGAGTGGACCTCATCTAGTCAGTTGAAGGCCTTAAGAACAAAAACTAAAGTTTCCCAGAAGAAGGAATTCTGCCTCAAGACTAGAACACAGAAGTCCTGCTTGAGTGTCTTGACTGCTGACCTGCTGTACTTATTTCAAACTTAAGAATGCAACTTGAGTTTTTACCTGTTTCTTGCCTGCTGGTCTGTCCTATGGATTTCGAACTTGTCAGCCTCTACAATCACATGAGCCAATTTCTTAAAATAAAACCTGCTCACATGAACATTCTTGCTCTCTTTCCTCTACTGGTTCTTGTGTTTCTCTTGAAAAATCCTGACTGCCACAATATGATATGTAATAAAACACAACTTCATTGAAACAGGAACTTGAACCCCTGTTTTTATAAAATCAAGAGGATAAAAGCAAACTTAGCTAGTGTGAAGATTATCCGACTTTTTACCATCTATCTCTCGCTTCTATACCCTCTGGTAATGTGAGGAAAATGTGATTCACAAGAAAGCCGAGAGATTGTCAAACATTTCCGTGTTTGCTAGCTTGAGGATCTGATAACATCTTAAAATTTATTAGTCAGCAAATATCAAGAGACTTACAAAACTACATATCCACAATCAAGAGACTTGGCTGACAATCAATAAGCAGCAGTATTGATTTTTGTATACCTTAGGTTTTGCAGGTGAGGTCCTGGGCCAGGAGGGTGCTGCTGTGGAGGTGGTGTAGCGGAGGGTGGAGCACTAAAGAAGGCACGGAAGCCTGGTGCTGGGGGAAGCATCTGCCCAACTCGCCCTTGTAGCAACTTGGGATTCATGGCAGCAAGTGGACTGCCAACAAATCCAGGGACCCGTGCAAATTGGCTGGGAGACATCCGTCCAGGCTGTAGCTACAAAGAGGAACAAGATGTTAGATTCAGACAATCAGCAAGTCCCCCTGCTTTTCTCTACAGAAAAGTGAATACTGTTTCTATCAATAACTTTGTTTGAAAAAGTAAAGGCAAAAATAATTGTGATTAACAGCAGAAAAAAGGGGCTATCATCTAATAAACTTTAGGAAAGTAGGCAAGTTCTTTATTGGCAGGGCTAATCACAGGCTTACCTGTGCTCCTCCAAGAAGCTGTGCTCTCTGAAGGGGGCTGAGAACAGGAGGAACACTAGGAGGAAAAGGGTGACCCAGGAGGGAAGAGTTCTAAGGTAAAAAAAAAAAAAAAAAAAAAAAGAATATACTATAATACAGGGGGTACATCAGTATAATAAGGAAATTCAGCAGAAATGCAGTATAAACTTGGATATAAAACTCTCAAATTACAGAGTCAAGCTCTGGAATATAAAAAAAGAAATTATAAAAACACTATGACCATGTGACATGAAAATAAAGCAGTAGAATGTGGGACTGAAACAGTAGGGAACCAGATGATCACAATGAGTTTAGATTTTTAAAGATAGGAAAAGAGTTGATGTAAAGAACAACTGTCATCTGACCTGGGAACAATTAGATCCAGAAATTTAAGTAAGGAGATTATAAAGAATAGGTATAATTTTGGAGATATCAGCAAATCTAAATAGTGGCAGTGATCATACAAATAGTGATCAGAAAATACATACTGCACATTTTTGTTAGGCTTACAGTGACATACCGTGACACTGCAGAGCTGGTTTGGAGACATCCTCTCACCATAGGCAGCAGGATAACGCGGCGGCATTGGGGGCCGAACATGGACAGGCTTCGGACACAGAATCTATCAGGACAAACATATATACAACTACATTCAATGAAATCAGTTTTTCTTCCATCTACACTCCCTCCCCTCAAGTACTGGTAGAGACACAGAACTCAATGCAAAGCCCTACTTCTAAGCAAATGGCTATAGCTACAGGTTCAAATACAGAACCTTAGGCCACTTTCTCTCACAAATCAAGAAAAATATCAGTAGTAACTGAGGAAGATTTAGCTAATTCTCCAGTTATCCCCACCCTTCCATGCTGTCTGAGGGAGGTACCAGCAGATATTCTGACTTGCAAATTCTCTCCAAGAGGATATATTTTGGTAGCACCGAGGGAGAAGGAATGATAAGAAAGCTGGAGGATTAACTAAGTCCTATTCTGAAGCCCCTGTGATATGGCCGCCATGCTCAGCACTTTTGTGATACATTGTGACTCCACCATTTCATAGGATGTTGAGCCTAACTAGGCCATACCAACACCACCCTCCCCCCATACCTTCCAAATTGGCCTTCCTTTTCAGCTGCTGGTTTCAGGTGGAGGAAAGTCTATGGAACAGGACTGCACAGGCTCTAGGGAAAGCAGGGATATCTTAAAGGTAAAAAGGGATGTGGACAATGCTGTGTGTTCCCATTCCCCCCAGCTTTCAGTTATCTCTCTGATAATGTTTTGGGCAGCCAGCAAAACACTTTAAAAAGGATATATGTGCTAAATGTGGCTAACTACCCTTTTTTCTCCCCCAATTAAAAGGCAGCAGCAATAGTAGCATCAAAGGGTATCAGGGAATGTGTCTCTTATTTGTACTAATTTCTCCTCTAACTAGCTATTTTTCTTTCTAATCTAATGCCTACCCGAAATTTCCACCCTCCACCCAACATCACCAATTTTCCCAATAATTTTGCCCAGATTCCCAACATCCTGGGCTGGGTGCCTGTTAATGAGAGGTACCTGTTGGGTGAAGCTGGGTACAGCCATCTGCTTAGGTGGGGTGCCTATAGGGACAGCTCTAACAGGAGGACTGCCAATGATAGGTGAAGTTGACCGCCTTGGTAATGCACGTTCAGAAAGGTCCCGATCATCTTCTGGACCCTGGGGGGGCCTCTGAGGCAAGGCATATTCTAATACAGACACTGTAGGCATTTCCTAATTGAAGAAGTGGTAAAATAAAATATAAATTAACTAACTTGTTATGTTTTAGTAATCTCTACAGATGCCAAGAATACCTTAAGAAATTATTTTTAAAATTTTTACTTTTAATTCACATTTAGTAAAATTCACTTTTTGGTATATAGTTCTCTGAGTTTGGTAACTGGCTCATGCCCGAAATCCCAACGCTTTGGGAGGCTGAGGTAGGAGGATCACTTGAAGCCAGGAGTTTGAGACTGGCCTGGGTAACATAGCAAGACTTCATCTGTACAGAAATAAAGAGCTTAGCCAGGCATGATGGCATGCACCATGAGCTACTCCAGAGGCCGAGGTGAGAGGATCACTTGAGCCTGGGAGTTCAAGGTTACAGAGAGCTATGATTGTACCACTGCACTCCAGCCTGGGTGACAGAGCAAGACCCAGTCTCAAAAAAAAAAAATGAGAGAGAGAGAGAACAGTTGTATTATTCCCCCCAAATTTCTTTGTATTGTTCCTTTGTAATTAACCCCTTCTGCCATGCCCAACCCCTACAGTTTTGCATAGAAATGACTTTTTTTTTTTTTTTTTTTGAGATGAAGTCTCGCTTTATCACTCAGGCTGGAGTGTGGTGGTGTGATCTTGCCTTACTGCAACCTCCGCCTCCCAGATTCAAGTGATTCTTCTGCCTCAGCCTCCTGAGTAGCTGGGATTACAGGCGCCCACCACCACACCTGGCTAATTTCTGCATTTTTAGTTGAGATGGGGTTTTGCCCTGTTGGCCAGGCTAGTCTTGAACTCCTGACCTCAAATGATCCACTTGCCTCAGCCACCCAAAGTGCTAGGATTACAGGCATGAGCCACTGTGCCTGGCTCAGAAATGACTTTTTAAGTGATTAAAATCATAATCATGCACTAACAAATTTAAATTCTAATGGCTCCCTTGCAACCTTTACCCTGGAGGCTGAAGAAAGGTATAGCTAAGTACTGGATGCAGTAGTCAACATAATTCTAGCAAATGAAAGACCTACAAATGCATTCAAGTAAGGAAAAGATGACAATGGAAACCAACTTAAAATTTTTGGGTATTAGAAATTTTATATAAAGAGAAAGTATTTAATACCTGAGCAAGCAGTGGTCCTCGGATTCGCCTCAGAACCTCAGAGCCATCCCAGATACTAGAATTCAGACTTCCTGGCTGGGGCTAACAAAAAAGGAAAACATACATACAAAGTCTGAAATGTTGTATACTCTCTGAGTGACTTATCTGCTGCCGGGGAGCAAGGTTCCAAAAGAGGCTCAGGCTACTTTAGAATAAGAAATTATAGTGCTCCAGAATATACATTATTCCCCAACTTTAACTGCTATCATCAGGAAATATGTTATCAATTTTCTATGGCATATGTAAAATCTCTCATTAGAGTAGATAAAATAAAATGGCAAAGTTCAATACTTCACTTTAATTTTCAGTCTGCTATAGTTCTCAAATCAGAGTAACTTACTTACTTGTAAAACTGGCCTGGTCTGCACTGCCCTCATGATAGCTGGATCTTCTAGTTCATTTTCAATCACCATCTTACTGAGCCTTTCTGCCAGATTCTCCTCATGGTCACCCAACAAATCCATTTCATCTCTCTCTCCGTTGCCTGTTTGTTCATTAACTGCCACTGGTAGCTTTTCTTCCAATTCAGCCAGGCGCTCATGTGCTTCCTGCCAATCATCATCTATAAAATAACACAGTTCATGTTAAGAAATAGTTCACAGTGGTACAAAAAAGTTTTACACAATTCTTCTTTTTTTTTTTTTTTTTTTTTTTTTTAAAGATAGAGCTTCACTCTGTCACCCAGGCTGCAGTGAAGTGGTGTGATCTCAGCTTATTGCCTCCTCCATCTCCTGGGTTCAACCAACTCTCCTGCCTCAGTTTCCCGAGTAGCTGGGACTATAGGTGCCTGCTACCATGGCTGGCTAATTTTTGTAATTTTAGTAGAGGTAGGGTTTCACTATGTTGGCCAGGCTGGTCTTGAACTCCTGACGTCAAATGATCCACCCACTTCGGCCTTCTAAAATGCTGGGATTATAGGCGTGAGCTACCGTGCCTGGCCTTTACAATTCTTCTGCTAACCAAATGAATAACTCCAGAAGATAGGCAGAAAGTTAAGTTTCCACTTAGAAACAGGAAATAAGGTTTAAACTAAGGGACATATAAAGTGTGCTTTTTACTATTAAAAGCAAATAACATCATACGAGGAATAAAATTCAAGCATGTGGATTAACAGCTTAAAACATTTTAAATTATGTCCAAACCATATTCTGAAACTGTTTCCTAAATTGGTTATATATATATATATATATATATATATATATATACTACTTATTGATTTTGAGATTCTATGATATTTCAAGCAAAAACTTTAAAGAGAAGTTAAAATTCATAGCATTAGCATACAACTTTCTTTTAGATTATAAGTGCTATCTTCTTTACATGCTTTTGAAATCCATTTGTTCCACTCAATTAATATTTGATAAGCATTTATTATGTGACAAGCCCTGTTTTAGATGCACGGGATATATCTATGTGCAAAAAGAGACAGAGATTCCGCCTTTGTAAAACTTCCGTGCAAGCAGGAAAGAGAGAGATAACACACAATAGCATGACGATTAAATATTACACTCTAAGATGAAATTGCTATAGAAATATAAAGGAAGAAAGGCCAATTGAAAATTTAAATAGATGGTCAGAGGTAGGCCTCATTGAGAAGATGACATTTGAGCAAAGATTCTAAAGAGTAAGAGAGTTAGCGATTTGGGTATCTGGGAGAAGAGGGTTCCAGGCAGAGCAACAGTCAGTATAAAGGCCTTAAGGTGAGCGATTGATGGTTTTGAGAAAAGGCAAGGAGGACTGTGTTTGGAATGGAATGAGGAAGGTGGGGACAGTAGAAGAAAATGAGGTCAAAAAGTCATGAGGAGGGAGCTCATTTTGGGCCACTATGATTTAAATGAGAAGCCAATGGAAGTTTTCATTTGGCTTAACTTTTAAAAGAATCACTCTAGCTGCTGTGCTGGAAACAGGCTAAGCAAGAGGAAGGGGTAGTTCCTCTTTTATTTTAACTATGTCTGCTATTACTGCACGCTACTATACAGTCTGTAGCACTGACACTAAGGTTGTTTTTGGATTTGGTATGTTGGCATCATTTTTTTTTTTTTTTTTGAATCCCCATTACAGTACAGATTACAATCTTCAGAATCCTCTATCAGCCGCTCTGGAGCTAGACCTTACTTTCACCACATCTTACTCCAGTTTTCTCCAATCTTATCATTCCATTCTGCTTTTATCATGAAAGCTATACTCACAGTTTTGCTTCTTTCAGTATTCTTTTTTACTTTTTAGACAGGGTCTCACTCTGTCGCCCAGGCTGGAATGCAATGGCATGATCTGGCTCACTGCAGTCTTGACCTCCTGAGCTCAGGCAATCCCCCTACCTCAGCCTCCCAAGTACTGGAGCTACAGCTGTGTACTACCACAGCAGGCTGATTTTTGTACTTTTTGTAGAGTCAGGGTTTCCCTATGTTGCCCAGTGTGGTCTTGAACTCTTGGGCTCAAGCAATCCACCCCCAACGTCCTTCCAAACTGCTAGGATTACAGGTGGAAGCCACTGCACTGGCCTTTATTTTCAGGTATTCAAATATGAAACTTCTTCCTCCTCATTGGATCTACTCCTAAATAATCCTTTCATTTTATTTCTTCCTTTACCTCATCTAAACAACTACTTTCTAACCCACAAAAAGTATTACTCTGTATATGTTATATGGCATTCTTTTTTTTAGTTACGTTTTATATGTTTTATAAAATTCAACAGACAGGGATAACAGATAATTCCCTTTATAACCAATATAGAAACAGAGACTTTCTTTTTTCTGCTTTCAAACAAAATAGATGTTAAAAAATTCAAACACCAGAAACACACTTTCACACTTTTATGTGAAAGTTCCCTGTAATTCCTTAGCTGTGTTAAGTTTTAAGCACTTTTAAGCTGTGAGAAGTTTATAAAGTTAACTTGATTCTTTTATTTAAGCAATATGTCTTGGATATCTTTTCATGCATGCATACAAAGGTATAACTACTGGTATTATCTCATTCTTTTTAAAACCTACATAAGATTTCATTTTATTGCTAAACTATAATGTAATTTATCCCTTACTGGTAAACATTTGGATTATTTAAGATTTTCCAATATGATAATTAATACTGTAATAAACATACATATCTTAACATTTTATGTGACTATTTAAATAGACTAATTTTCTTTTAGACTCGGACTATATTAACAGTTAAAATTTGCTATTTTTTTACCATACGATGATGTGTCACATAACACTAGTGATCCAAAGAGTGAGGGAAGTGGGGCTTTCAAATGTTTAATTTTGGTATCATAGGATACACTGCCTAGTTTGGGGGCACTGAGGTAGACTGAATTTATTAGTTGTGGTAAACAGATTCCTTAAGTTGTGGATCACTCTGCCATCACTGGGATAAAGTCTGTGGGCAAAGGCTATAAAAATATCCTTAGTTAAGCCTCTGGGACATGGGTCTTCCTTCTAATTATGTAGTATTTTCTTTCCCACCCAACAGCTTCCTCTTACTTGAGTGATTAGTCAGGTAGCACTCTTCCTTTAAACTGTCATCTTACAGAAAAGAATTTAAAGTAGCCATTTTATGATGATGGTCTCTGATAAGCCTACCCTGTCTGTGTTCCAGAAAATGAAAAAATCCACTTTAAATGAAAATTACAGTATTAATCTAAATGACTAGTCATCTGAAAGAAAATATTTAAATAACAATATAATTAAAAACCAATTGTGACATTCACATTTGTGTCACCCTTGGTAAGGAATAGTAAGCTGAGACAGGATAAATTGTTTTTTGAAACTTTACTAACTTAGCAACGCCATAAGAGTGGGAATCTATCATCTGGAATTGGGGATTTGTAAAAACATTTATTTCCCAAATTTAAGTTCATTTGTTAGTGGATTGGTTCTAATGTAGTAGAGCTCTAATTTGCATGCTTTTCTGTCACTACTTCCCACGGTCATGCTTGCTAACTTTACCAAATCCTATCAAATATGGATAATCTATTTCTCCTTAATAATATTTAAAATAAACATTGGTTAAGTAGACATATTCTATGAGAATAGATCTGTGGTGAATTGATTATTACATTTTCAAACATGTAAGCAAAGGAATCTATGCCATAAAATACCATCATCATGAAAATTATCTAAAGTAGTATCTCAGAGATCTTATGCTCTTACTGAAATAAAAGAATGAATAAAAGAATGAATAAAAGAATATTTCACCCTGTATCTTTTTCAAATGATTGAAAAATATAGTTACTTAGATATGCCAATACTTGACCTGAATCCATTACTGGTCAAGATGATAAAAGGTGGGCAAAAGAATAACGGAGAAATGAAGGGAAAGAGATTATCTTTAATAACGAACTAATCTATACCCTGATGTGGGTTACTGAATTCCTGGTTGCTTCTATAAACTTAAACTTGTACCAACAACCCCTGAAGCCTGTCTCAGGGATAGTTTTGAAAGAAAACAAAATAAAAAGGAAGTAGAAGTGATTTAATTTTAAGACAATCCCAATCGCTAAAGACCACAGTAGCTATCAATAAAAGGGAGGTAGAAAGAAGGGTGATTCCTTCCAAGTAGAGGCAAGAGATTTCCAAAGACTCCCCAACAACTATTTTAACATAACTGTTAGTTTTTAGTAATTGTATTTATAGTTACTTAATCCATCACTCTTCCTCATTTGTTAAAATGAGGATAATAATAGTACCTATTTCACAAGGTTGCTGTGAGGATTAACAATATATGTAAAACATTTAGAATGGTGCCTAGCATAAAATAAGCACCATGTAAGTGTAAGCTTTTATTTTCAGAGAATGAGTTGGGATTACTGCAACATTATGTATTGCTTTAAGATGATGCAAACATTTTTTCATGCAGAAGACAGTGACTAGCTTCTTAAGGAAAGGTAACCATTTGTAGCTAGTGACCTAAAATGTCCACTGTACTAGCAGGTATTATTCAAGATGCCCACTATATGAATTAAAAATCGTAAAATCAAAACAAATGTCAAAGGTCTGACATTTCACTCCTGATTTAAACTCTCTATATCAGCTTATATCAACCTGCAGAGGAGTATCAAAGAAGTCATAGGTTGACTTGGAAAACAATTTTCTTTTTATAGTATTTATACCAAGCAGTTATGAGGAATTAAGATCTTCACTTTACAATTCAAGTACATTACACTCTCAAGGGAAAGGGCTCACCTTTGGAAATCTTTTCTCCATTATAAACCTTCTTGGTGGAAGTCCTTTCTAATTACCCTTTGGCCCTAAAGTACAAAGTGGGCTAATCATATGCCATTTCACTGCCTTTACTTTGTATTATCTGTTTGTTTACTGTGCAAAACTAATGGCTTTTTCAGCATGTGTGCACTTTTCTTCTTTCCCATCATATAAAATATAGTTCTGCACACTCTAATATCCTTTTAAGGCAACATTATCTCCATCTTAGGAGAAAAAATAGAAACTCAGGAAAAAAAGACTGTCCATAGCACTCTGGAAGTCAATGAGAAAGCATGACTCCTCCTCTTTTGTCCAGGTTGAAAACTGAGAATGTGGTACTATTCTGCCTCATTTTAATAATGTCTATAAATCAATTCTAGCTAATTCATTTTTTTCCCCACAAAGGTTCCACTTTCTAAGGGTTTATTTTTTTTAAATTCATTTTAATACTGAGGAGTGTGTTGAAAAAATGATAACACAAGCACATGTTGGTGGCTTCTACGGTATTCTATTTTTAAATTATTTGATAATTAATTTTTTAGAGACAAGGTCTTGCTCTGTTACCTAGGCTGGAGTGCAGTGGCACCATCATAGCTGATGCAGCCCTGAACTCCTGGGCTCAAGGGATCTTCCTGCCTCAGCCTCCTAAGTGGCACAGACCACCATGCCTGGCTATTTTTCAAAAAAAATTTTGTGGCAAAAGGCAAAAGAGTCTCATTATGTTGTCCAGGATGGTCTTGAACTCCTGGCCTCAAGTGATCCTCCTGCCTTGCCCTCTCAAAATGCTGGGAGCTGTGGGCTTGAGCCACTACAAATAGCTTACTGTGTTCTATTGGTTGTCACTAAACTATCTTCCAAATATAATTTGCAATTCACATCAGTTTCCTGCTTTTTAAAATTCTACTCTATAGCTCTTTGCCTGTGATCTCCATGGAGAAAGAATAGCATCTTGGATCATGATATCCTTCTGGACAAACTCATCTCCTAACCCATGGCTATAATCCAAAAGGTCTTTGATTCCCTTCCATATGAATCTAGCTTCTACTTTCAATACTTTTCTTGCTGCTTCTAATCATGACAAAGTTTTAGTTACTGAATTTTACAAATGACTGACAATATTAAAACATCTTCATTTTTGCTAGTTTATTCAACTCAGCCTAAGCTTTAATAAATTTATTAGGTCCCTGCAAAACCAGTGCCCATTATAATACTTTAAAGCCTCTTATTTGTTTCTGATACTTAACATCTTGGGTTTACCAACTATTGCTAAATTTCCTCTTCTTCCTTATGACTTAACTTGGAGTTTTCTTGCACAGACAGAAGTGCTGCAACTCCAAAGGAATCATACATATTTATACATTTGAACATAAACACTGTTATTGCTGCTTTCAGCACCAAGTCTAAGCAAACATATCTGCATTGACTCTTACCTATTCAGTTGCTTAAAAATATAGTTTGGGCCAGGTATAGTGGCTCATGCCTGTAATCCCAGCACTTGGGGAGGCTGAGGCGGGATCACTTGAGGTCAGGAGTTCATGACCACCCTAGCCAACAGGGCAAAACCCCGTCTCTACTAAAAATACAAAAATTAGTTGGGTGCCTGTATTCTCAGCTACTTGGGAGGCTGGGGCAGGAAAACTGCTTGAACTGAGGAGGCAGAGGCTGCAGTGAGCAGAGATCATGCTACTGCACTCCAGCTTAGGTGAAACAGCAAGACTGTCTCAAAAAAATTTTATACATATATAGATTATACATATATATGTATATAGTTTTATGTATAAAATACAATATAGTTTTATATATAATATACATATGTATGTTTATAGTTAGATGTATAAAAATTTTATATATATATATAATATATATGTATATAGTTCAAAAGTTTAAATTTTAACTTCTTACTCCACTTGTTTTACACCTGTTCTAAGTAACATGTAACCTCAAACTTTATCATATAAGCTTGCTTCCTAAATTTTCAATCTCAGTGTTTATAATTCTGTGGCCTGTAAGCTTAGTTTGGCTTTTTAGCGTTTAATTTTTTTTTCAACTCTTAAAATATGTATCTATAGACTAGGCACAGTGGCTCAGGCCTGTAATCCCAGCACTTTGGGAGGCAGAGGCAGGCAGATCACAAGGTCAGGAGTTCGAGACCAGCCTGGTTGACATCAAAACCCTGTCTCTACTAAAAATACAAAAATTAGCTGGGTGTGGTGGTGGGTGCTATACCAGCTACTCGGGAGCCTGAGGCAGAACTGCTTGAACCTGGGAGGTGGAAGGTGCAGTGAGCCGAGAATGCCCCACTGCACTCCAGCCTGGGTGACAGAGCAAGACTCCATCTCGAAAAAGAAAATAAATAAATAAATAAAAATATGTATCTATATCCAGTGATGGACAAAATTTCATCTGTGCATACTTTTCTAACCTATGAGGCCTTTCTTCCACCAAATTCTTGGTATAAAAAGCTTTGTATTTTGTTGAAGATACTATAAGTTGCAAAGTTATATAATATACCAGTGATAGACTAAATTTTAAAACACATATGCCCACATATTAGAGTCTGAATTTTCTACTAGTACACTAGTTTTCCTTAAGTTATATGTTATACAAACAAAAATTCCTCTCATCTAGGATTAGTTTAAATCTCTCTTAAATGTTTACTTCTCTAAACATTTGAATCTCTCATAGGTACAACCTATAGTCATAGACCATATAGTTGGAAGGGGCAAGGCTTACAGAATACCTGATTTTACAGGTGAGGCAAAAAGAGACCCAAAGGAGCAGGGTAGATGCTGCTTCCAGTGAAGAATGAACTATTCTGACTAAGATGAGGAATAGAAGAATATCTTGCCAAGTTAGTGAGTTAGTGAATGAAGTTACCCCTAATAAGATAAAGTACTTCTAAAAGACAGCATTTGAAAACAGCAAGAGGCCAAGATGATATAAGACAAAGATGTCACCTACCAACTGCCCCTGACCCAAATGTATCATCATTGAATTGATCAATCTCTTCATCTTCTTCTCCAAGTCCCTGAAATGCATCTTCATCTTCATCCAGAGGACAATCCTCCAAAGACTAAAAAAAGAGAAAAGACATTAGTTATTCATGAAATTCATACCTTCATTTTAAAAAGGTTCTAAAAATGTTCATCTTACCTTCTCAATGAACATAATTGCTTCATTATGACTTTTTGTAAAGATGGCATTTTTTTTTTCTACTTCCCAATTTCCCTGACACTGGAAGATTTCATCATCTTTCTTTCACTTTCTATTTCCTATTCCTTATTTCGTTTAATTCTTGCCTCCCACTACAGCATTCCACTTCTCTAAGAATCTAACAACAGCAGTTGCTCAATGCAACTAAGAAATTAAGCACACAACTTCCCTTACATCACTGGTTAGAATAGTGATGACAACTAATAATGAACCCTTTATTTTCTTGAATCTTTATGTATATTTTCCTCCTAAAGTCTCATCTTTCTCATTATATTCATACCATCTTTTCAACTATTAGTCTCTTTTAAAACTCTGTCTTCATTTTCCATCTTTCTTATCTTTCCTATAGGCCTAAACTCTAGTGATTAAACAGAAAGCTAGGTCTTCAACTACAATTCAATGAACTCTGGAAAGCTGTGATACCACAAGTTCAAGTTCTGGCTCCATTCTTCCAATCAGTGTGAACATGGACAACTCAGAAAATTTCTAATTAACTCGACAAATACTTTTTAAGAACCTATTGTGTCTAAGGCTCTGTTCTAGGCTGTAAGGCTCAGTCTCTTACACTGTAATGCAGAGACAATACCAACTATGGCAGAGAGTTGTGATGATCAAAGCAGGCAAAAATTACGGATTATAGAACAAAGTCACCACATCTTAGGTGTGTTCTATTTCCCCCCCCACTTCAATTTTACTCAACTGATTTATTCTCCAAGTTTTCCTTTCAGTTTGGTCTTGGATCATTCCTATCAAATATACCTGTCCTCAATTTTCAAAAATTCAGAATCAGAATTCCATATTCTATCAGTAGGTACTTTAGTGATATACCTTGCCAGGCTACCTCTTCGCTACCCTGTTTACAAAAGATGAGGTCAAAGGGTGTTATTCTCATCCCCCGAGCCCTTCCAGACTCATGCAAATCAGGGCATGTAACTGCCTCCTTATCAGAGGCAACTTCCAGCAGTACTCCCTTCCAGATCACAATGATCTTCTTAAGCAAATCACTGCTTTTTAAAATTAAAAATTCTTAAGGATCATCTACATCAGTTTCTTTCAAGATACAAATCCAGAAAGTCTAGGTCCAGAGATCAGGAGTCGCTCAAGGTCACATAGTGACTTGGTGACAGGTTCAGTGCTGTCTGTTGCTATTGCTACATTCCCGGGACCTTCACCAAACTCACGTCTCCCAGCACTGGCCCCGAAGGAGCTTCGGCAGGACACGCCCCCCTCCCAACTCGGAGCCCTCTTTAGTAAACGGCCTGGGGCCCTATTCCGAGGGCAAGCCCAGGACCCCTTGACCTGATGGTAGCCTGTGTGAACAGGGTGTGTGTCAGTGTAATTTGAGTGGGGGTGGGTGGTGGCGTGGTTCTGGGTCCAGGGCGGGAAACGGCTCTGGGAATTCCCGGGTGACTCCTAAGAAAAGCTCCCGGGTAGATGCAATGCTCTACCTTCCCCGGCTCCTCTAGGGGTGGGGGCGTGGGTGTGGTCTGGTTGGTCACAGCACTTAACGGGCCCTTCCTACCCTAAAACGGAGGCCAACTTTCCCCATCGGCAACTAATGGGACTGTCTCGACCCCTGAAGCCAGCTCCCAACTCTAGGATTAGACCCGCGACCCCAGGCCAGTCGCGCCCCTCTAGGTCCTGAGACTCCCTCAGCCCGCCCCTTGCCCCGTGAGAACACGGGACGCGCGCGCGGAGGGTGAGTGAGAGAAAGGGGCGCGGAAAGGAGGGAGGGGTCACTTCCGGTCGCAGCAGCTCACCTCGTAACGGAACATTCTTGGGGAGGGGGGGCAGGGAGCGGGGAGGGGAGTGGGGGAGGGAGGGAAGAAGCGCTGACTCCTCGAGCTCCTCCGCGCGCGGGTCCTCCACCGGCTCGCGACCCCTGGCCGCCGCCGTACGCCGGAGCGTGCGTGGGGACGTGCGCAGGCGCGCCTCAGGCAGGGCGGCCACCCCGCTCTGCGCCCGGCGGCGGCGGCTGCGCGGGGACAGATTTGGCGTCCCGCTTCCTAGTCTCAGCGGCGGGAAGGAGGTCCCGTGGCGAGAGACTGCGCACGCGCTACCCCTCGTGGGCTGCGGGGCGATCAGGGCTTACAGCTCCGCCCCGTTTCTCCTGGCCCGCCCGGCGCTTGGCTCGGAGTTGAGGGGTCGGTCACGAGTTCTCCGTCACCCGCGGGGCGGAGAAAACCCTTGTGATTGTCACAGGATATAGCTCTGAAGATTCCTGGGCTTAGCCTGGGCTGTGAGACATGGAGATTCCCGGGCTGTTTTTCCAATGTCCGACTCTTAGGGCTGCTCGGCGGTCTCCCCGTTACGATCTGCGCCTTCCGCAGGGCAAAAAGAATGGAAAGTTGCTGGTCTTCGAAAGGGGCGGACTTCGTCGCCATTTTCAGCGGCTCGTCGCCTGCTAAATTCACAGCAGGTCAGGGCTGTGATTTATGTGGCTCAAGGTGATGATGGCGCCCATTTATTTTGAAATGCCAAATACAGGTTCCGGGAGGTTTAACTAGGGTAGTATTTTTAGGCGCTAGGCTCATCAGGCGCGAGGAGCTGCGGAGCCTTGAAGGGCACCACGGCCGTGGGTCGCGGGCCACGCAGCAGCAGTCTTCGGAACGGGGTGCGCCGCTGGGTGACGCCACTTCCTTAGAAGATCGAGCCCAGAGAGGAATGTGTCCAGCTTAGAAGCTTCGGCCCCCTGGTTCCTGAATTCTGTTAGATGGTTTGTTACCTCTAGCACGTTCCATGACCTTCTTGCCCGTTTGAACTCATGGAACGGTATTTTTTCCCTTCAGATAAAACTTGCACCACAAAGAATGAATTCTTACGGGTTTCGCAATCCATTTCTTCTCCGGGTGTCTTAAAATGCAGCCTCGCCTCAGAATGGCATACAGTAAATTCCCTGTTAGTGTGTCAGAATCATTTTGAGTAGCAGACACGTTGAATTTGTAAAGAAAAGTTCTGGGTGGGAGCTGGTGCTTTACCACTGGCTAGGAAACTTTGGGCAACTTACCTAAACCTCTCTAAGCCTTAGTTTCTTGTAAAATGGGTATAATTACACCTGCCTCATGATGCTAACACTACTACTAATGATTGAAGGCCGCCGGGGACTCTGCCAGGCGCTTTACATGGATTATCTCATTGAATCCTTCCTTATGTGCTTCCCACGAGGTAGGTACTGTTATTTTCTCACTTTGTAGTTGAGGAACCTGAGGATTAGCGACATTAGGTAGTGTGCCTCCAACCACCCAATAGCCAGTGGCAAAGCTAGCAGCTGAGATTTTTGTCTGATTGTAAAAAACCCAGTGTCTTAATCACTGTGCCAAAATAACAAAAGCAAATGTGGACATGGGCCAGGCCTGAACTTTAAAGAACTGGAGCAGGCCAGGGACAAGATGTTTTATTGTTTTTCAAGCATGCGTGGAACATTGTGAAACATCAGGTACTAAGTAACAGTAGATCTTAATAATTACTAAAGAATTGTTGCCATGTAGACCAAGGGTTAGCAGACTGTGGTCCACAGTTGAACCTGGCCAGCAACCTCTTTTTGTAAGGGAAGCTTTATTGCAATACAGCCAACCTCATTTATTTACATACTGTCTTTGGTTGCTTTAATGTTACAAAGTCAGAGTTGAATCGTTATGATGGATCCCATGTGTCCTGTAAAGTATAACATATTTACTGTTTGGCCCTTTACAGAGTTTGCTGATCCCTGATCTTGCAGATCATGTTTTCTGGTCATTATGTAAGATATCAATAGTAAAAGCAGACTAGGAAAAAAGTCTTATATTTTCAGAAATTTCAAAACAAAAACCTCTATTGACTAAGAGAAAATAATGGAAAGCAGAAAATACTTAAAACGGAGTGAAAAACGTATTAATGTATCAAAACTTTTAGGACACTGCCAAAACAGTATTTATATAAGAAAATAGGGGCTGTGTGTGGTGGCTCACATGTGTAATCCCAGCACTTTGGGAGGCTGTGGTTGGTGGATTGCTTTAGCTCAGGAGTTCCAGACCAGCCTAGGCAACATGGCAAAACTGCATCTCAACAAAAAATACAAAAATTAGCTGGGCTAATTTTTTTATTAGCTGCTCTGCATTATTTCTGGTGCTGGTGGTGTGCGCCTGTGCCTGTAGTCCCAGCAGCTATGCGGGAGACTGAGGACGAAAATAGGGAAGCCTGAATATAAATGAACTATAGAATAAACTCAAAAGAAAGTACAAAGAAAGAAATGCTGCAGAGTAGGAATTAAAGAATCAGAAAACAAGGTGTCATAGACAGGATCAACAAAATTTCCCATTTTCTTTTACACAGCACCTGTCTGTGAGGGGGATTGAAAGTCCTTATAGAAGAATAATGTATTTTTAGGCCAGGCATGGTGGCTCACGCCTGTAATCCCAGCACTTTGGGAGGCTAACGTGGGTGGATCACGAGGTCAGGAGTTTGAGACAAGCCTGGCCAACATAGTGAAACCCCGTCTCTACTAAAAATACAAAAATTAGCTGGGCATAGTGGTGCATGCCTGTAGTCCTAGCTACTTGGGAGGCTGAGGCAGGAGAATCACCAATCACTTGAACCCGGGAGGTGGAGGTTGTGGTGAGCTGAGATCGCACCACCGCACTCCAGCCTGGGTGATAGAGCAAGACTCTGTCTCAAAAAAAAAAAAAAAAAAAAGAATATATATATATATATATATAGTTACTTAATAGGCCCATTATTAAGATGGAGAAGGTACAAATTCTTTTCACTGGTAATGCTTTAGACATAAGGTGTGATGTCTCTGGGAAGTGTCCCTTTAGTGTGTGGGAGAAGGGAGGTCTTTCCTGCATGTCAACTACATGGGAAAGGTTATTGACAGCTGAGGAAGGCCATCAATTAGAGAAAGCCACCATACCAGCTTTCTTTGCTATTATCTGTGATTTCTGAAAGTGCTGTAAATAAGCCAGTATAGTATTTACAGACTCTATACATTGTTTCTTTTTTACTGTTTTTATTTTTGTTTTTGTAGCCAGACAAGGTCTCTGTCATTTGGGCTAGAGTGCAGTGGCATGATCACAGCTCACTGAGCTTTGACCTCCTGGTCTCAAGTGATCCTCCTGTCTCAGCCTCCCAAAGTGCTGACATTACAGGCATGAGCCATCACACCTGGTCTGTTTCTTTTCTAATTGTAAAAAAAAGCACGACATAAAAAATTTACTCTCTTGTGAGACTAGTATCAGATATTTTCATCAAGTAACTTACATCTCTAAAACACTGATTCCAAATTTTAGCATACATTTAGAATTGCCAAGATGGCTTGTTAAAACATAGGCTACTGGGTGCCATCCCCAGAGTTTCAGATTCAGTAGGTGGGAAGTCAGGCCTGAGAATTTGCATTTGTAACAAGTTCCCAGATTACGTAGATGCTACTAGTTCGGTGACTACATTTTGAAATCCTACATTGTCCATTAGTGCTTGCATGGTTATAGAGGGAGAAAAGAGTAGTGAGCTGCACCCAGGGTCATTTTTCATGTAGTGAAAAAGTTATGACAGACCTCCCAGAAAGTAATGGGAACCCTTAGTACAACAGATCTTAGCAGAAAAGAATTACCCATATAATAAAAGTAATTGTTTACAAGGCAGAATTTCTGATGGACTAAACGTGGCCACAAATTCTTTGACAGTTCTCCCATTTAATAATTAATTGATTGGTTTTTGTTATTTATTTTTCAGAGATGGGGTCTCACTCTAGTAGGATTAGAGTAGTAGTGCTATAGTGCAATGGTGCGATTGTAGTTCACAGCAGCCTCAAACCCCTGGGCTCAAGAGATCCTCCTACCTCACCCTTCTGAATAGCTGGGGCTGCAGGCACACACAACTATACCCAGCTTATTTATTTTTTATTTTTGTAAAGACAGGATCTTACTATGTTGCCCAGGCTGTTCTCAAACTCCTGGCCTCAGCCTCCTGAATAACTGGGATTACAGGTGCAAACCACTACACCCTGCTACTTCTCCCATTGAGAGGTGGGCTCTCTGTTCCCTTTTCCTTGAATCTGGACTGGACTATGATTGCTTTGACTAATGTGATATGGGAGTGGAGATGCTCTGCCACTTCTGGATCACCTTTAAGAAGATTGGCAGTCTTAAGTCCATGTAAAATACCCAACTGCTTTGCTGAAGAGGTCATATGGAAAGACCCTGAAATTACATGAAGAGGAAGGCGGGTCCAGCTGTATTTTACTTACCTAATCATCCCAGTCAAGACACCAGGTATGTGAATGAAGCTATCTTGGACTCTTTACACCTGCTCAGTTACCAACCGAACATTGTGGCTCCATTCCATGCTATGGAGAGCAGAAGAATCATTCAGCAAAGCTGTTCCCAAATTCCTGGCCCATAAAAGTATTTTCTAGATATATAGATACATATAATAAAGTGATTGTAGTTTTAAGCCACAAAGTTTGTTTGTTTGTTGTTTTTTGAGACAGGCTGCAGGGCAATGGTGCAATCATGGCCCACTGCCACCTCAAACTCCTGGGCTTAAGCCATCCCCCCATCTCAGCCTCCCCAGTAGCCAAGCCTGCAGGCATGTGCCACCACATGTGGCTATATATATACATGTGTATATTTCAGCCACATAGTTTTAGAGTAGTTTATTGCTCTAAATTAATGGGAACATGTCCATTTAGAAAAATTATACAAAACTTGGAAATAAGGAAAAAGAACTGTTGTGTACCTTGCAATGTTGTAATAAGAGCATTATCTAACAAGCCTGTGTAAAGGTCATTTAAAGTTCTACAGAGTGATAACCTTGTTTGACTTAGTGTTTATTATTAATGAAATCCCAGACTCAGTAAAGTTAGATACTAATTTGTAGAAGATTAACAAGTTGCAAATTATTTTTGTCCAGTGGGGATGATTTCATT
Organism: Plecturocebus donacophilus; assembly: GCA_004027715.1. Taxonomy (NCBI): domain Eukaryota; kingdom Metazoa; phylum Chordata; class Mammalia; order Primates; family Pitheciidae; genus Plecturocebus; species Plecturocebus donacophilus. The sequence continues at coordinate 21,316 of PVKP010014253.1, forward strand.
TTGGTGGGATAGATAATCTCAAAGGAGACAGTTTTATTGCCACATAGGTCATTAACCAACATTATATTTAACTTTTGAGTCTTAATCCAGCATTTTTCCTCACTCTATATAGTTCATAGTTTCTTGTATCCTCCTTTGAATTAGCTTCACCACCTTGCTGTTTCTTTTTCATTAATAAGATAAATAAATATTTGACACATGCTCATAACATAATTGAAAGCGAGTATTTTTTTTAACTTTTTGAAAGTTATACTTTGACAAGCTATTAAACTTTTTTTTTTGTGGAGGATTCAATTCAATACATATTTATTGAGAATGTATTAAGTAAAAGAGTGAGAAGTGATATTTATACTATAGCCTACTGTGCAATAGCATTATGTCTTAAAAAACCTGATATACATGCCTTAATTAAAAAATACTTTATTGTTAAAAATGCTAATGATCATGTGAGCCTTCAGTGATTCTTAATCTTTTCCCTGATGGAGGGTCTTGCCTTGATGTTGATGGCTGCTTACTGGTCAAGGAAGTGGTTGCTGAAGGTTGGGGTGGCCATGGCAATTTCTTAAAATAAGACAAGGAAGTTAGCTACCTCCATTGACTTTTCCTTTCATGAAAGATTTCTCTGTAGTGTGCAATGCTGTTTGACAACATTTTACCCATAAAGTAGAACTTTTAAAATTGGAGCAATTCTCTTAAACGCTGCTTTATCAACTAAGCTTGTATAATCCTCTAAATCCTGTATTATTATTTGAGCAACTTTCACAGCATCTTCACCAAGAGAAGATTCTATCTTAAGGAAACTCTTTTCTCATGCGTAAGAAGCACCTCCTTACCTGTTTTTTTTTTCTTCTTCTTACCTGTTAAACGTTTAATAATGAGATTGCAGGAATTCAGTCACATATTAAGGCTCCACTTCTAATTCTAGTTCTCTTGGTATTTCCACCACACCTGCAGTGACTTCCTCCACTGAAGTCTTGAACCTCTCAAAGTCATCCATGAGGGTTGGAATCAACTTCTTCCAAAATCCTGTTAATGTTTGTAGTGTTATGAAATATATTATATATACATATAGGTTTTCAAACACAGGAAACAGAATCTCTTTGACCTTCTGATAGTTGAACAAATGGAGGTTTCTGGGGGGTAGCCACCCGGGGAGGGCATGGGAGCTGTATGTCCCTTCCTTCATACCTCTCCCTATGCATCTCTTCATCTGTATCCTTTGTGATACCTTTATAATAAACTGGTAAATGTAAGTGTTTCCTTAGTTCTGTGAGCCACTCCAGCAAATTATTGAACCCAAAGAGGGGGTCGTGGGAACCCAACTTGAAGCTGGTTGGTCAGAAGTTCCAGAACCCCAGACTTGCAACGGGTGTCTTGAGGGAGGAGGGAGTAATCTTAGGAACTGAGCCCTTAAATTGTGGGAACTGACACTATTTCCAGGTAGTGTCAGAATTGAATTGGAGGATACCCAGCTGGTCTTCACTGCTTGTTGGTGTGGAAAATTCCCCACACATTTGGTCACAGAAGTATTCTGTGTTGGTCGTGGTGTGAGAGCAGAGGGAAAACACAGTTTGAGTTTTTCCACGACAGTGTTGATACTTTGGTCCCTTTCTATGACTCATAATGTTCTTTTCTTGTTGGGGGGGCGGGCAGGGCAGACAAGTGCAATGGCATGATCTTGACTTACTGCAACCTCCACCTCCTGGGCTCAAGCCATCATCCCATCTCAGCCTCCTGAGTAGCTGGGGCTATAAGTGGGCACCATCATGCCCGGCTAATTTTTTTATTTTTTGTAGGGACAGGGCTTCACCATGTTGCCCGTACCTGGCCTCAGAAATGTTCTTAATGGCATTTAGGATGGTGAATCCTTTCCAGTTTTTTTCTTTTTTCCTTTAGTCATCCAGAAGCATCCAGAAAGTTTTCAATTTCCTTTGCCCAGATCCATCAGAGTAATCATTATCTATGGCAGCTATAGCCTTACAACATGTATTTCTGAAATCGCAAGACTTGAAAGTTGAAATTTCTCTGTGGGCTGCAGAATGGATGCTGTGTTAGCAGGCATGAAAACAATATTAATCTTTTACATCTCCATCAGAGTTCTTGGGTCACCAGCTGCATTGTCAATGAGGAGTTATATTTTGAAATAAATATTTTTTTTGTTGTTGTTGAGTAGTAGGTTTCAACAGTAGGCTTAAAATATTCAGTAAATCATGCTACAAATGGATATGCTGTTGCTAGCCAGGCTTTACTGTTTAATTTATAGAGCACAGGCCAGGTAGATTTAGCATAATTCTTAAGGGGCCTAAGTTTTTTTAGAATGACAAGCATTGGTTCAACTTAAAGTCACCAGCTGCACTAGCCCATGACAAGAGAGTCAGCCAGCCCTTTGAAGCCTTGAACCCAGGCATTGAAAGTCCTAGATGGCATCTTCTTGCAATACTTGTCTACATTGAAAATCTGTTGTTCGATGTAGCCACCTTCATCAGTGATCTTAGCTAGATCTTCTGGATGACTTGCTGCAGCTTCTACATCAGCACTTGCTGCTTCACTTTGTACTTTCATATTATGGAGATGGTTTCTTTCCTTAAACCTCATGAACTAAGCTCTGCTAGCTTCAAACTTTACTTCTGCAGCTTCCTTACCTCTCTCCACCTTCAATGAATTGAGAGAGTTAGGGTGTTTGGATAAGGCTCTGGCATAAGGGAATGTTGTGGCTAGTCTGATCTTTTATCCAGACCACTAAAACTTTCTTTGTAACAGTAATAACACAGTTTGAATTTCTTACCATTTGTGTGTTCCCTGGAGTAGCATTTTTAAATCCTTTCAAGAGCTTTTCCTTTGCATTCACAACTTGGCTAACTTCTTGGCCCAAAGGCCTAGTTTTTGGTCCATCTTGCTTTTGACATGCCTTCCTTGATAAGCGTAATCATTTCTAGCTTTACAGTGAGAGATTTAAAGTGAGAGATACGTGACTCTTTAACTTGAACACTTAAAGGTGATTGTAAGGTTATTAATTGGCCTAATTTCAATATTGTTGTATCTCAGGGAATAGGGAGGCCCAAAGAAAGGGAGAGAGATAAGGGAACAGCTAGTCAGTGGAACACACACAACACTTACTAAGTTCGCCATCTTGTGAGGGTGCAGTTCCTGGTGTCCCAAAACAATTACAATAATAACATTAAAGATCACTGATCACAGATCACTATAATAAAGAAAAAGTTTGAAATATTGTAAGAATTACCAAAATATGAGACAGAGATATGAGGTCAACACTTGCTGTTGGGAAAATGGTGCCGATAGACTTGCTCGATGTAGGATTGCCAAAATTTTTCAATTTGTAAACAACACAATTATCTGTGAAGCATAATAAAATGAGATATTAGGTTGTTATTGTTTCTGTAACAAAATTATATTTCTGTAGGTCAGAAGTCTAAAAGGGATTACAGAACTACATTTCTTCCTCGAGGCTCTAGGGGAGAATTTGTCTTTTTGTTGGTTTTAGCTTCCAGAGGCTACTTGCATTCCTTGGCTTGTGGCCCCATCCTCCATTTTCAAAGCCAGCAGCATACATCTTCCAAACTCTTCCTCTCTCTGCTTTTGTTGTCATATTTTTCTCTCTCATTCTCCTACCGCCTTGTTACAAAGATCCTGTGATAACATTGTATGCACCTGAGTAATACAGGATAATCTTCCCCATCTCAGAATTCTTAATTAAATTATACCTGCCAAATCCCTTTTACCAGGTAAAATAATATATTCACAGCTTCTGGGAATTAGGACATGGAAATATTTGGGGATCCCATTTTTAGCCTACGGCATGTGGTATGTATAAGTCATTGGGGTATTCAAAATGATTTCTGGTAGTATAATGAGAAAAAATTTTAAAGTTTAAGTTTGTGTTTTATGTGCTACTTAGAGATGAAAAATGAAGATTCACTAGGTGAACTATGTCCATGGTTTCTGTGTTCATTTCAGTAACTCCCAAGACAACTGAGGCTATGTTCACTAACATGCTGTTAGTTATATATTGCCGCATACAAAACTACCCTAAAATTTAGCAGTGATATGATTTAGCTGTGTCCCCACCCAAAATCTTATCTTGAATTTTAATCCCCATAATCCCCACATGTCAAAGGAGAGGACAGCAGGAGGTAATCGAATAATGAGGGTGGTCTCCCCCATGCTGTTCTCATGATAGTGAGTTCTCACAAGATCTGATGGTTTTTATGTGTTTGGTAGTTCCTCCTGCATTGATTTGCCCTCCCACCACTTTGTGAAGAAGGCGCCTTGCTTCCCCCTTGGCCTTCTGCCATGATTGTAAGTTTCCTGAGGCCTGCCCAGCCATGCAGAACAGTGAATCAATTCAATCTCTTTCCTTTATAAATTATCCAGTCTCAGGCAGTTATTTATAGCAGTGTGAAAATGGACTAATACGAGCACTTAAAAATAATTTATTATCTCACATGGATTTTGGAGGTCAGGAATTGGGTACAGCTTAGGTAGGTGGTTCTGGCTTAGAGTGTTTCAGGAGATTGCAGTCAGAATGTTGGCTGGGGCTCCAGACACTTGAAATTTAACTAGCATTGGAGGATCTGTCCTCAAGATGGTTCACTTACATGGCTGTTGGCAAGAGGTGTCAGTTCCTCCCTGGCTGTTCATAGGAGACCTTAGTTCCTTGCTACATTGCTACATTAACATCTCACAGGGCTTCTTGATTGTCCTCAGGACACGGTAGCTTTTTTTAGAGTGCGTAATCTGAGGTAGAAGCTAAAGCCACAATAACTTTTATGACCCGCCCTCAGAAGTCACACATGGTCACTCACATTCTAGAAGTAAGTTACTAAGTACAGCCCACACTCAAAGGGAGAGGAATTAGGCTCCATTATGTAAAAGGAGGAGTATCAAATAATTTGTGGACCTATTTTATAGAACCACCATAGCCTACTTGAAGACAAACAATAGACCTTTTAATCATGGCAAATTTTTCTGGACAGATAAATAGATTCCGGGGTTGGAACAATGTCAGCAAGATGGTAATATAGGCGGTCACCTGCTTTTTATCCCCCAACAATAAGAATTCTTCACCTATCCAGACAAAAGTCTCTTTGTGGAAGCCTCAGGATTCAGGTAGAAGGTTATGGAAGTGTGATGGAGCCCAAGACCTAGGAGGGTGATTTTTAGAGTGCATACTCATAACCAGTTGACAGACCCATCAATTGTGCTTCCAGACTCAAGTCTGAGGAAATGACCTCATTCCCCAGGGGGCTTGGTGATAGCCCCTACTGGCCTTGAGGCTACCACCAAAACCATCTGCCAGGGGCTTCAGGAAGAATCATGCACACCAGTGCCTCAGCAAGGAAGGCTTCTCTGCCTGCCGATATTGGTCTTGGCAGTGGACCTGAAAGTTGCCTTATGGCTCAGCTCCACCCCACCTCAGCTGTGGTCCTGGCTTACTACTGCTTGCTGCTGGGAAATTGCTTCCCAAAGGGAAACTTGCCCGTATTTCATAGGAATTACCCATTCAGCTGAGCCTCTGAAATGGGCTTTCCAGCCTCTGTCCAACAGCAGATTCTGAGACCCAGTTTCAAGTCTGGCCCCACACCCATCTAAGCCAATGGGATGGGTTTGCTGACCTCTGTTCCATGGGGACCCCTGAGGGGGCCCAGTCTCAGCTCCAGCCCTTCTTACCACGTGTGGGGATTGTCCTGCCTGTGCAGGGAACTGCTGGGAGGGGTGTCTATCCAGGCCACTGGTACAGGCTTCTGGGCTTGGGTCCCTGGCTAGCTTATCTATATAGCCTAGGTAGCTTCCTTCAATCTTCCTCAGGTCCGTCCTGGCTGGGGTGCTGTGTCAACCTCAAAGCTCTTGCAAAGCCTGTGGTGAACCTGGGCTTAGGGCCCCCTCTAGTGCTGAAGTGGCTGCAACACTCACAGGCTTAGGAAACACAAGTCAGCCTGTCTAGAACTTGTAGACAGGCCTATTGAAGTAAAACAGGCACAAAGAAAGCCAGACTGCAAAGACTAGAATAAATACCTAAGACACAGACATTGATGCACATCTGCAGGCATCAAGAATAAGCAGGGAAAATTGACCTCACCAAACAAAATGAGATGCCAGTGACTGACCCTAAAGGGAACTTCAAGAAAACACAGAGAAACAATTCAAAAATTTATCAGAGAAATTTAAGAGAGATATTGCAATTAAAAAAAAAACATAGAAATCTAGGAGCTGAAAAATATAATGAAGAGAGCATCAATAGCAGAATTAGGCAGAGGAAAGAATCTGTGAACTTGAAGGTAGGTTATTTGAAAATACACTGCCAGAAGAGAAACAAAAAAATAATAATAATGAAAAGGAATGAAAAAAGCTTATGGGATTCATAGGATAACATCAAAAGAGCAAGTGTATGGGTCATTGGAGTTCAAGAAGAAGTAGAGAAAGACAAAGGAGTAGAACACTTATTTAAAGAAATAATAGCAGAAGACTTTCCAAACCTGGAGAAAGATGCAAATATCCAGGTACAAGAAAGGCATAGGCCACCAGTCAAATTTAATCCAGATAAGACCACCCTAAGACATATTATAATCGAATTGTCAAAGGTAAATGTCAAAGAAGAGGCTGAAAGCAGCAAGAGAAAATAACAAATAACATAAAAAGGACTTTTTCAATACACTTAGCAGCAGACTTCTCAGCAGAAACCTTGTAGGTCAGGAGACAGTAGGATGATACATTCGAAGTACTAAAGGAAAACAAAACCCTGTCAACCAACGATAGTGTATCTGGCAAAGCTGCCCTTCAGAAATGAAGGAAAATACCCAAAAAACAAAAGTTGAGGGAGTTCATCACCACTAGGCCTGCCTTACAATGTTAAAGGGAATTCTTCAAGCTGAAATAAAAGGATGCCAATGAGTAACATGAAAACATCTAAAAGTACAAAACTCACTGGTAAAAGTAAGTATATAATAAAATTCAGAATGTTCTAATAATATAATGGTGGAGAGACTACTTACATCCTTAGTATTAAGGGGAAAAATATTAAAAATAATAAATATAAAAATTAGCTGGGCATGGTGGCACATACCTGTAGTCCCAGCTACTCAGGAGGGAGAGGTGGCAGGATCGCTTGAGTTTGGGAGGCAGAGGTTGCAGTGAGCCAAGATTGTGGCACCGCTCTATAGTCTGGGCAACCGAGTGAGACCTTGTGTCAAAACAATAATAATAACTACAATACTTTTTAAGGGATATGCAATATAAAATTATGTAAATTGTGACATCAGTAATCAAACATATAACATATGTTTTATATATATTTATATATTTTAATATAACATATTATAAATATGTTTTTTGTAAACTTTATGGTAAGCATAAAACAAAAACCTATAATTAATACACTAAAAATTAAAAGGAATCAAAACAGACTGCCAGGGAAAAACACTTAATGACAAAGGAAGACAGTAAGAGAGGAAGAAAGAAAAGGTATGCAACACAAACTAGAAAACGATTAACAAAATGACAGTAGTAAGTCGTTACCTATCAATAATTACCTGAATGTAAAGGAATTAAATTATCCAATTAAAACACATAAAGTGGCTGAATATATATATATATATATATATATCACAACTAATGTTGTACCTCAAGGAACTAGAAAAGAACAAACTAAACACGAAATGAGTAGAAGGAAAAAAAGATGAATAGAAGGAAGGATATAGTAAACATCAGAACAGAAATGATGAAATAGAGACTAAAAAATACAAAAGATGTTTTTTGAAAAGATGAACAAAATTGACAAACCTTTAGCTAGACTAAGAAAAAGAGAGAAGATTCAAATAAAATCAGAAGTGAAAAAGGAGAAATTACACCTGATACCAGCGAATACAAAGAATTATAAGAGAATATTATCAACAATTATATGCTGATAAATTAGATAACCTAGAAAAATGGATACATTCCTCGGCACATATAGCTTACCAAGATTGAACTATAAAGAAATAGAAAATCTGAATAGAACAATATAGAATAAGGAGGCTGAATCAGTCATAAAAAGTCTCCTATCAAAAAAAGTCCAAGACCCAATGGCCTTACTGCTGAATTCAACCAACATTTAAAGAAGAATTAGTAAAAGTCTTCTGAAACCATTTCAAAAAATTGAAGAGGAAGGAATTTTTTCAAATTCATTCTATGACGTCAATATTACCCTGATTACAAAACCAGATGAGGACACAACAAAAAACCACAGGCCAATACCCTGATCAAAATAGATACAAAAATCCTCAACACAATACTGGTAAACAAATTCACCAACACATTAAAAATAATTCATCGTGGATCCTTGCAAATGTCATCTGCTGAGATGCCTCACACAGAGACTGTCTCTCCTTTTCCTTCCTCCATGGATCTGCTTATTCAGGACAACCCTGATATTTCCACCAGTCCCAAAGGCAAACAACCCACTGCTGCAGAGAATAGTGCCATAAAAAAGGAAGACAAGGTCGCAGTCAAGAAATAGAAGACAAGAACTGTGTTCTCGTTTACCCCGCTGTGTGTACTCAATGATAGATTTCAGAGACAGAAATACCTCAGCCTTCAGCAGATGCAAGTACTTTCCAACATCCTGAACCTTAGCTACAAACAGGTGAAGACCTGGTTCCAGAACCAGAGAATGAAATCTAAGAGGTGGCATTAAAACAACTGACCAAGGAATAGCAATGGTGTGACTCAGAAGGCCTCAGCACCTGCCTACCCCAGTCTCTACTCTTCCTACCACCAGGGATGCCTGGTGAACACAACTGGGAACCTTCCAATGTGGAGCAACCAGACCTGGAGCAATTCACCCTAGAGCAACCAGACCCGGAATATCCAGTCCTGGAGCAATCACTCCTGGAACACTCAGACCTGGTGCACCCAGTCCTGAAACAATCAGGCCTGGAACAATCCCTTCTATGACTGTGGAGAGGAATCTCTGCAGTCCTGCTTGCAATTCCAGCCAAATTCTGCCAGTGACTTGCAGGCTGCTTTGGAAACTGCTAGGGAAAGCCATAATGTAATACAGCAGATCACTAGGTATTTTAGTACTCCACAAACCATGGAATTGTTCCTGAACTACTCCATGAACATGTAACCTGAAGATGTGTGAAAATGAGTGAAATTGATATTACTCAATTTCACTCTGGGCACTGGCTGAATCCTTCCTGTCCCCTCTTCCCCTCTCTCATAGGATTTTTCTTGTTTGGAAATCACATGTTCTGGTTTCCATTATGCCTATACAGTCAATTTGATGGAGGATGGGATATGGTTGGAACCTAATTTGAGAGGTTTCTTTTTTTTTTTTTTTTTCCGTATTGGATCTTCCTGGAGAAAAGACATTTTGATAACCTTGGCTGCTAAGGACAACATGATAGAAGCTGCCTCTGGCTATAGATAAGTAGATCTAATACTAGTTTGGATATGTTTATGGTTTAGAATCTAACTTCAAGAATAAGAAATAAAAGTACAAATTGGTGTGAAAAAAATTCATTATAATCAAGTGGGATACATCCCAGGAGAGTAAGGATGGTTCAATATATATCAATAAATGTAACAAAATGAACAATAAAATCCATATGGCCAATTCAACAGATGCCTGAAAAGATTTTACAGAATCCAATATCTCTTACTGATAAAAACCCTCAACAAATTAGGTATAGAAAGCATATAGCTCAACACAATAAAGACCATATTTGACAAACCCACAGCTAACATACAGAAAGGGGGAAAGTTGAAAGCTTTTCCTTTAAGCTTTGGAACATGACAAGGATGCCCACTTTAATCATTTCTATTCAAAATAGTACTGGAAGTTTTAGCCAGCACAGTTTGGCAAGAAAAAGAAATAAAAGTCATCCAAAGTGGCAATAAAGAAGTTAGATTTTACATGTTTGCGGATGATGTGATCTTATATATGCAAAAACCTAAAGACTCCACCAAAAAAACTATTAGAACTAATAAACAAATTCAGTAAAGTTGTGGGGTACAAAATAAACATATAAAAATTAGTATTATTTCTGTATGATAATGGAAAACTATCTGAAACAGAAATCTAGAAAGCAATTCTAATAATAATAGCTACACAAAATAAAATATTTAGGAATAAATTTAACCAAAGAGGTGAAACATCTCTACGATGAAAACTGTAAAACACTGATGAAAGAAATTGAAGAAAACACAAATAAATGGAAAAATATTCCATTTATTTTTATGGACTGGATGAAATAATATCGTTAACATGTCTCTAATACCTAAAGCAATCTACCAATTCAGTGCAACTCCTACCAAAATACCAATGACATACTTAATGGAAACAGAAAAAAAAATACTAAAATTTTTATGGAACCACAAAAGGCTCCAAATAGCCAAAGTAACCCTGAGAAGAAAGGACTAAGTTTTGAAGGCATCATACTGCCTTACTTCAAAATATACTACAAAACTATAGTAACCAAAACAGCATGGTACTGACATAAGCAGACATGTAGACCAATGGAACAGAATGAGGCCCAGAAATAAATCCACAGATTTGCAGCCAACTGATTTTCAACAAAGGTGCGGAGAACACACCTTGGGCAAAGGATAGTCTCTTCAATAAATGGTGCTGGGAAAACTTAATATGTACATGTAGAAGAATGAAATTTGACCCTTATCTCTTACCATACAAAAAGTCAACTCAAGATGGATCAAAGAGTTTCATGTTAGTCCTGATAATATAAAGTTATTAGAAGAAGGCCTAGGGGAAAAGCTTCATGACCTTGGTCTGGACAAGAATTTTTTTTTAAAGAAAACCTCAAAAGCACAGGCAACAAAAGCAAAAATAGACAAATGGGATCATAGCAAATGACAAAAGCTTCTAAACAGCAAATGAAATGATCAAGAGTGAAGACACAATCTACAGAGTGGGAGAATATATTTGCAAACTACACATCTGATTAAGAGTTAATATCCACAATATATAAGGAACTTAAATAACTCAACAGCAAAAAAAAAACCAATTTAAAAATGGGCAAAAGACCTGCATAGACATTTCTCAAAAGGAGATATACAAATGGCTAACAGATATATGAAAAAAAATGCTCAACGTCACTAGTCATCAGTTAAATGCAAATCAGAACTACAGTGAGATATCACCTTAGAATGGCTATTATAAAAAAAAAAAATAGAATGGCTATTATAAAAAAATGGCTATTATAAAAAAATGGCTATTATAAAAAAAGAATGGCTATTATAAAAAAATAGATGAAGATGTAGATAAAAAGGAAACTTTACAAACTCATTGTGGGAATATAAATTATCATAGCCATTATGGAAAACAGAATAGAGGTTCCTCAAAAAATTAAAAATAGAACTATCATATGATCCAGCAGTTTCACTACTAGGTATATTTCTAAAGAAAATGAAATTAGTATGTTGAGGAGACATCTGTACTCCCGTGATTATTACAGCACTACTCACAAAAGTCAAGATGTGGAATCAACCTAAGTATCCGTCAGTGGTGATGAATGGATAAAGAGTATATGGTATATATACAAAATGGAATATTAGTCTGCCATAAAAAGAACAAAATCTAGTTATCTGTGACAACACGTATGAACCTGGGGGACATTATGTTAAAGGAAATAAGCCAGGCATAGAAAGACAAATAGCACATCATCTTCCTCATATGTGGACTCTTAATAAACTGATCTCATAGAAATTGAGAATTTTTCTACATCATTCACTATAGAATGGTCTAGAGGCTAGGCATGGTGGCTCATGCCTATAATCTCAGCACTTTGGGAGGCCTAGGTGGGTGGATTACTTGAGGCTAGGAGTTCCAGACCAGCCTGGCCAACAGTGAAACCCCATCTCTACTAAAAATAAAAAATTAGTTGGGTGTGGTGGCACGTCTGTAATCCCAACTACTTGGGACTCTGAGGCACAAGAATGGCTTGCACCCAGGAAGTGGAGTTTGCAGTGAGCCAAGATTGAGCCATGGCACTCCAGCCAGGGGGACAGAGTGAGACTCTTATCTCAAAACAAAAACAAAAACAAAAGATTTAGAATATTATAGAGGATATTCCGTTTTAATCTATTGTGTATTCCCCACAAATTTGTACCATGCTCATATATCAGATGTACTCAGATTGTTTCTACATGAGTTAAGCTCTTTTGGGTGGACAAAATGCTATTGTTTACTTAATGCATCCAGCATGATGTCTATTTATATTGTAGATCCTCTAAATACTATCATAAATTATCTCCGTATTTTAATTCATCCTATATTAAAATATTAATTATCATGTTATTTCTTTGCTCTATGTCATTGTTATGTTATTGAAAACCAAAATCCATAATCATGATGTCAGTGAGATGGTGGAATAAGGGGCTTCTGACTCTGGCTTTTTCCACAGACACGTTAGGATAAACAGCTATACCTAGATCAGTTTCTTTTGAGAGAAATAGAAAAAGTAGTTGAGAGTCTCCTACACACCGAAAAACTGAAATATCAAAATGTATGGGAAAAGTTGAAACTCACTTGTGCCACAAACCTCACCCTGGGCACAATACCTTCCAATTACAGGTGAATCCTAAACTCCCAGATTCTCTCTGAGAAGTAAAGGGCCTGGAGGACATATAACATCTCAAGTCCCTTCCTTCCCTTCCTTCCCTTCCTTGCCTTCCTTCCTCTTTTCTTTTCTTTCTCAGGGTCTCTCTCTGTTGCCTAGAATGGAGTACAGTGGCACAATCTTGGCTCACTGCTGCCTTGACATTGTGAGTTCAAGAAATCCTCCTACTTCAGCCTCACCATCCTGAGTAGCTGGGACTACAGGTGCACACCACTACACCTGGCAAATTTTTGTATTTTTTGTGTGTGAAGATGGGGTTTCACCATGTTGCCCAGGCTAAAAGCACTTTCTGAGTCTTCCTTCCCTGGCTCACTACAGCATTAAAATCAAATGTCCACCTTATCCCTGGAAGGAGTTCTTCCACATGTTGAGCACAACTTTTGCAGCTCCCACCCAAAAAACTGGCTCTTATATCACCTAATTCTGGGAGCTAATGGGGCTTAGCATTTATGTATCTTTCATAGCCAGAGAAAAAGAGGTGGTTTTAAAAGAGTGTATGAGTACTTCCAGCAGCTGATCTTTCTGGCTTAGTGCAGAGTGAGCAGGCAAAAACACCCAGCTTACAATTTTTCCCTAGAAAAGTCTTGACTGCGCACATAATGTTGTGACTTTCCCAGGCTTTTAAGACTGGGAGAGATGGTTGTTTTATTTGATGTGCAGAAACCAACACAAAGAATCAAAGAAAATGAAGAAACAGGGAAATACGTTCCAAACGAAAGACCAAAATAAGTCTCCAGAAATAAAGGATATGTGATGATATATAGGATATATATAAGATATATATGAAATAAAGGATAATTCAAAATAATGGTCAAAAAGATGGTATAGGAGAGCTATGTATGAATAAAGTAAGAACTTCAACAAAGTGCTAAGAAATACAAACAACAACAACAACAATCACCCTAAGGCAAGCCATAGAACTGAAGACCATAATGACTGAACTGAAAATTTTAATAGAGGGTTCCGATAGAAGACTAGGTTATATGCAAGTAAAGATTACCAAATTAAAATACAGAGAGTTGGAAATCATCCAATCAGACAAGTAAAAAGAATTAAAAATAGTGATGATAGCTTAAGGGACTGATGGGACACCATCAAGCAATTCAATATATGCATTATGGGAGTTCCTGAAGGACAAGTGAGAGAGAAAGGAATAGTAAGCTTATTCAAAGTAATAATGGCTAAACATTTCCCAAGCTGGGGAATAAAACAGACATTCAGATCCAGGAAGCCCAGTGGACAACAAATACAATGAATCAAAAAAGGCTTACATTGAGATATATTATAATCAAATTTCCAACAGTTAAAAATGACGAGAATCTTGAAAGCACTGAGAGAATAGTGACTTGTTATGTACAAAGGAATTCCATAAGACTATCAGCAGATTTTTTTTAGCAAAAACCTTGCAGGACAGAAGAGTATGGGATGACATATATAATGTGAAAGAAAAAAAAAAAAACAACCAACTATACTATATTTGGCAAACATGCCTGTCAAAAATGAAACAGAGATAAAGACATCCTCAGATGATCAAAAGCTGAGGGAGTTTATCACCATATCTGCCTTACAAGAAATGCTATTGGGAATTTTTCAAGTTGAAATAAAAGGATGAAACTCATTGGTAAAGGTAAATATTAGAAAAAGCAGCATATTTTACCTCTATAAAGATGGTAAATCTCTCTTAATTCTACATAAAAGTTAAAAGACAAAAAACTTTAAAAAAAAAAAAAGGTATAACACATTCTTCTCAAGCACATATGGAACCCTTTGCAGGATAGATTATATGTTAGGTCCCCAAACAAGCCTTAACATATTCAAGAAGATAATGAATTACACTACATATCTTTTGTGACAACAATGGAATCAAACTAGAAATCAGTAACAGCAATAAAATGTGAAAATTCACAAGTATGTGGAAACTAAATAACACACTCGAACAAATACTGGGTCAAATGGGAAATGAAAAGGGAATTAAATAATATATTGAGACCAGTGAAAATTAAAATACAACTTAGCAAAAAGTATCCTGAGACAATATGAAAACAGAATGTACCAAAACTTATGGGATGCAGCAAAAACAGTAGTAGAAGGGAAGTTTAAAGTGATAAACATCTATACGAAGAAAAAAGAAAAATATAAAGAGAGTGGCCTAATATTTCCCTGAGGAATGAGATAAAGAAGAACAAGTTAAGCCCAAAGTTAACAGAAGAAAGGGAAAAATTAAGATCAGGGCAGGGCAGGGCAGGAGTAAGTCATATAGAGAACAGAAAATTTTAGCAAAATATCAACAAAACTGTTGATTAAAAAAATATTTTCTAAATTGACAAACCCTTAGCTAGACTGAGATAAAAGGGAGAATACAAAAGAATAAGGAAAACTGAAATGGATGCCTTTCATAGAAAAATCTCAACAAAGTCGGTATAGAAGGTAATATACCTTCTGGGGAGGGTAGAAGGCTGAAGCCTGAGTTGATGACGAGCAATGGCCCGTGATTTTGATCAGCCAGCCATACATAATGAAGCCTTCATAAAAATCCAAAAGAGGGCTGGGCACGGTGGCTCACACCTTTAATCCCAGCACTTTGGGAAGCCAACAGGGGCAGATCACAAGGTCAGGAGTTCAAGACCAGCCTGGCCATCATGGTGAAACCCCGTCTCTACTAAAAATACAGAAATTAGCCAGGCATGGTGGCATGCATCTGTAATACCATCTGTACTTGGGAGGCTGAGGCAGGAGAGTTGCAGTGAGCTGAGATCATGCCACTGCACTCCAGCCTGGGCAACAGAGTAAGACCATCTCAAAAAAAAAAAAGAAAAAAAAGAAAAGAAATGCAATAACGAATGAGTTTGTTTCAATGATTTTCACTATTTTTATTCTTAGAAAGATATTCACACACATACAACTTTCCTAGCTTTTCTATATAAAAAGCATTCTAACATTGTATATAAATTTAATAACCAGAAATAGTGGAGAAACTTTACATAAAACCTTCCCTGCCTGGCACGGTGGCTCACGCCTGTAATCCTAGCACTTTGGGAGGCCGAGTGAAGTGGATCATGAGATCAGGAGTTCGAGACCAGCCTGACCAACATGGTGGAGCCCTGTCTCTACTTGAACTCAGACCTGAAACAAGTAAACTTAACAAATATTTACAGAACTCTCCACCCTAAATCCACAAAACATACATTTTTCTCAGTATCACATTACACCTATTTTAAAAGTGACCACATAATTGGAAGTAAATCATTCCTCAGCAATTGCATAGCATCTCACAGGTTTAAATAAAATATTGGTTGGCTGCTTGTTTGTTATTTTCATCCCCTATTCCTTCCTGTCTCCATTGTTAAGCACAATTATTGGCATAAAAGAGGTTTTTAATACCCATTTTTAGACTGCATTCTAGCCTGGGCAATAGAACAAGAATCCCGTTCTCTCTCCCTCTTTCTCTTCCTCTTTCTTTCTCTCTTTCATTCTGTTTTTGCTTTCTTTCTTTCTTCTAAAAAATAAATAAATAAATAAAAATAAACATACAAAATTAGCTGGGCATGGTGGTGCACGCCTGTAATCCCAGCTACTCAGGGGGCTAAGGCAGGAGAATCACTTGAACCTGGGAGGCAGAAATTGCAGTGAGCCAAAATTGCACCACTGCATTCCAGCCTGGGCGACAGAGTGAGACTCCTTCTCAAAAAAAAAAAAAAAGTCTTCCGTACTTTCTTTTTTTTTTTTTTTTCCAAAAATGAGGTCAGCTTAGCTGATCTTTAAGAACACATAATCTATGACAGACAATTAAAGGCAAAATGACTGATCCAAAACTTTGAAACTAATAGTGAATTTTTCACAGAAGGCGTAATCCCAGCATTTGCTTACAGTCATTAGGTTGATTGGTTTACTGTTTTTCTGAGTTGATATTTACACTGTGGGCAAGTCTACTGAGAGGAAATCAACCAAATAAAATGTGGGATTTGAGTTTTCATAAGGCATATGCAAAGTACATTGTGGAGTTTCATATTTAGAACCATGTAATACACACAAACACACACAAGAACCATGTGATACACACAAGATGACTTTGGGTACTTGTATGCTTCTTTGAGTGTGAGCTGAACTTAATCAGAATATTTAAGTTGAAGTGCTTCTTCCTCCTTTTATTAGCTGGGCGACCTTGGGCAAATCCCTTAACCATCTTGATGCCCCATTTCCTAGTCTGTATCAAATGTGTATCATAATGTCAGTTTGAGAGGGGTGCTGTTAAAAGGATTAAAAATGATAGATAATATTCTTGGAAGAGCTTTGTATATGGAAAGTACTGTACACATGTGAATTGTCATTACTTTGATGTTCAAAGGAGTGTGTCACCTGGAATTACAGCATTGCCTATTTCCACACATCTTAATGAATGAAGCTGGGAGAGGGAATAATCAAAGGCCAAGTCCATGGGTATTATAAAAAGTGGAAACACAAGAAATAATTAGTTTTAAAACTTGGTCAAGAGCCAGAAATGGAAGCTAGCATTTTGAATGTTGATACTGGAATGAGGTGTGTCAGGAGATTAAGGCTGCAGCTCAGTATTTATCTACTCACCAGATTCATTACCCTGGGTCTTATTAATTGAAGTTTAGATCTTTAGGGATAGATAAGAAGGCATGATATAATAATTCTCAAATGACACTCTGTGACCTCAAGGTATAATCATCAGACTCAAGAATAAAGTTGAATTTGTACTAAATTAACTCTAACGAGGATAACTCAGATAATAGCTAAAAACAAGACTCTGAACATATCTAAATAAAAGAGGGTTTCCCAGTTTCCAAATATTGCAGTGAATCGTTCATAGGCACAACTCTGTATTGAACCTAGGAGGTGGAGTTTGCAGTGAGCCAAGATCTTATCACTGCACTTTAGCCTGGACAACAGAGTGAGACTCTGTCTCAAAAAAAAAAAATTTTTTTTTTCTGAGCATGGTGGTATGCACCTTTAGTCCCAGTTACTTGGGAGGTTGAGGTGGGAGGATTGCTTGAGCCTGGGAGGTTGAGGCTATAGTGAGTTCTGATTGTGCCACTGCACTCCAGCCTGGGCAACAGAGCAAGACCTTGTCTCAGAAAAATATAGTAAAGTATATGCTCTTCCTTTAATTTGCAATAGTGATACCTACCTGCTCCCTTCCAATGGATAGTTTATAGTTCCTATTTGTATTTTTCACTATTTGTAATTCTTAGGGAACACTGAAGTCACATATACTAGAATCAAATAAAACAATAAAAAATTAGTATTAGCAACAAAGATTTCAAAAATGTTTTAAATGATATATACCCTTATTAGTGACATTTAAAAATTCTAAGAACCAGAAAGAAGTTATCTCCAAAGGAAGTCTTGTTTAATTCTAATAATTATGAAATACCTTCACTATGAAAGGCAATGAAAAATGTAAAAGAAAAAAGTTTTCAAGAAGTAGAGGAAGTTAAAAAAATAGAAAAAAGATAAAGAAGTATAAGTAAGACACAATCACTTTATATAAGGACCATGTAATTTTTAAGAGAGACGAGACCAGTACACCCTCCTAAAATTTTATCTGTCTTTTGAGAGTAAATCAACTGAGTTTAATAAGTATTACCCACTGTTATGGGTATCCAAAGATGAATGCTGCATTCTCCATTCCCAAGGCACTCACAAATACTGAATTTTTTTTCCCATTTACCTGAGGCTACAGATAACAAAATATGTATATAACTACTAGTGGGTTTCAAAACAATAAGATAGATATCTCAATGCCAGTTCCTAGTAGAATTCTGGAAATGATCGAACAGATAAGTTGTGAGAATTTTGAAAAGACTAGTGTTTACTATGACCTCATATAAAGTGATTAATAATAAATCATGCCAAATGCACCTCATTTTAAAAATAGAGCTTTAAATGATTAGATTTATACAGGTGCTGCAATGTATTTTGATTGTATGAAAGGATTTGAAGTTTCTCATGATATCCCTCTGGGGGAGATGGCTAATTATAGATTTTATGGCAAATCAGTTACATTTTGTTGCAAAACTAACTGTTCCAAACATAATGACTTAAAATATTAATCATTTATTTGCCCTGATTCTATGGGTCAACAATTTGGGCTGGACTCTGCTAGTCTTATTGGAGTTACTAATGTGGCTAAAGTCAGCGGGTAGATTAGGGCTGGTTGGTTTAGGGAGTTTCAATTTGGACAGCTTATCTTTGCTCTACACGATGTCATCCTAGCCCTGGCTATGTGGAGGTCTTAGGACAGCAAGCGAAGACCGGCCCCAAATTATAGGTGTAAATATATGCTTGCAATGTATTTGCTAATGTCTCATTGGCCAAAGCAAGTTACAAAGTCATCATGGAGTGATAGGGGAGGAGACTGCCTAAAGGCATGGATATAGGCAGGTGGGGTTCAAGGGGAGCCATAGTTGTAACAATCTACCCCAGATGTTATTCATTGAGCAGATTTCTTTCTTTTTTTAAAAACAATTTCAACTTTCAGATTCAGGGAGCACATGTATAGATTTTGTATATGGGTATGCTGTGTGATGCTGAGGTTTAGGGTATGAATGATCCCATTGCCCAAGTAGTTAGCATAGTACCCAACAGGCAGCTTAATTGAGCAAATTTCTATCTAATTGAACAATTCCTGAAGAGGACTACCAGAGACTCTGCCTTCATCATGTTATGCTTGACATTTTTGTCAGTAATTTATACAAAAGCAATAACCTGTGATTGCAGTTTTGTCTATGGCACAAAACTATGATGACTAAAATAAAGCCTGAAGATGACTGGCAGTTTGCATCACTTGGTGAAAACCAATAAAACACCAATTATCAGTTTTAAGTGAAATGTCCTAAATTTATGCTGCTAAAATAAATTATGGTCAGGCAGAATTGAAAACTATATTAAAGCTATAGGAAGGTTTTATGTGATATCAGATTTTGTGGCTAAAGTGATCAAAATGAATTAATACGAATATAGCGGGTGGGCGTGGTGGCTCACACCTGTAATCCCAGTTCTTTGGGAGGCTGAGGCAGGTGGATCACTTTAAGTGAGAAGTTTGACACCAGCCTGGCCAACATGGTGAAACCCCCATCTCTACTAAAAATATAAAAATTAGCCAGGCGTGGTGGTGTGCACCCGTAATCCCAGTTACTCAGGAGGCTAAGGCAGGAGAATTGCTTGAGCCTGGAGGCAGAGGTTGCAGTGAGCCGAGATTGAGCCACCACACTCCAGCCCAGGCAACAGAGCAAGATCCCGTCTCAAAAAAAAAAAGAAAAGAAAAGAAAATATAGCTTACAGGTCATGAAAAATCGCAGTCCCTCAGAACAAAATATTTTCAGTGTAATGTGGTTATTTGGGGGTGAAAATTTGTACAAGGATATAGCTGGAGAAAAACTAGAAGGTGACTGGTACAATGAGAAGGTTCAAATATAATCTCCTGGAGGAAGAGTTGGGGTACTTGTTTCAGAGAAAAGAGCACTGAAGACTTACAGAAGATACAAAACCTGTCCTAATACATATGAAGAGCTATTGTGTATTAATATAAGGCAGCTCTAGAGTAAAAACAAGACCAGTGGGAGAAAGTTGTTTGTAGATAGACCTTAGCTCAAGTTAAGTTATAGTAGTTAATGACTATAGTTGTCCAGTAAGGAACGGAGCATCTTATGAGTTAATGCTCTCTCTCCTTGGAAGCTCAAGCAGGGTCAATGACTGTCCAAGATGCTGCAGAAGAGATTCTTGAAGACCATAAGATGCAATGATGCTTACTTTCTTCCTCTTCTGTATTTTTACTTGTTAAATTAAATAATATTTTCCTCCATTATTAGTATCCTTTTTATTACTGGGGTACTCTTTAAAAGTTATGAACAATTATGTAAGTTTTCATTTTGGTTAATAAAACAAAAAATGTTAAAAAAAAGTTTTGCTTCCTGCAATTTTATTTATTTATTGCCATTCAGAATCTGGTTGGCCAACATTTAGAACATAATGTTATGACCTTGGAAGGAACCCTTGGAATCTTTTAGTTTAGCTCTGCCACTCCAGAATAAGGGACCTGGAGCCTAGAGGGATGAAGGCACTTGCCTGAGGTTAGATATATTTCTACTGTCGGAGCAAGCCCAGAACCAAGAGAGTGGCATCATGTGAAGAGAGTTTAGTTTTTAGATTTCAAAATACTTGTGTTCTTATCCTGGATATGTTTTTCGTTAGCTGCTTAATTTTCTTTTTTTTAGTTTTTTTTTTTTTTTTTTAAGACAGAGTTTTACTCTTGTAACCCAGGCTGGAGTGAAATGGCGCAGTCTCAGCTCACTGCAACCTCTGCCTCTTGGGTTCAGGTGATTCTCCTGCCTCAGCCTCCTGAGTAGCTGGGATTACAGGCACCTGCCACCATGCCCACCTAATTTTTGTATTTTTAGTAAAGTTGAGGTTTCACCATGTTGGCCAGGCTGGTCTCGAACTCTTGAACTCAGGTGATCCCTCTGCCTTGGCCTCCCAAAGTGTTGGGATTACAGGCGTGAGCCACCACGCTTGGCCTGTTGCCCGTCTTGCATCTCTTTGAATTTGGCCTCCCCTCAGACCTTGCATTTAAGAGCAGGGTCTCTGAAGACATCCCTGTTGATGACAGTTTTGTCCAAGGGGGTAACCACAGAGTACCTTGTGGTCATTAGGTGATTGTAGTTATAAACTTTCACAAAGACTTGACTTGATCTTTGACCTCTTGTCAATCTTCTTCTTGCCGATGGCAGCTGTCACTTTGCGGGGAAAGTGGTCAATTCCAGCCACTAGGCTGTAGGGACAACCTGAGGTGCCATCAACAATGTTCATCACAATGATGGCTTTGTGTTAGGAGTAGCCTTAGGCCAGGACCAGCACCGCTTTCCCAGGTTTCATGAACTTGCCCATTTCAACAGCAACCACTCAGGCCTACAGCAGAAAGAGTTTAGTTTTCTTTTCTGTGCAATGAAGACAATGATACTTACTATGGGTTAAGTGAGATATTCATATAAAATACCTAGCATATAGTAGCTTTCCAATAAATGTTGATTCTTCTCTCTTCATCCATCTCCAGGACAGCATGTTGCACTATGTGATATAGCTTTATTTTCAACAAGACAGTAGCATTCATTTCCTCTGGAGTTCCCAAAACAATGGACCATGTGTCTTAGTTTGCTGAGGACATTCTTGGCTTATGTATGTCCTTTCAGCAAAATTATTAGTAGCATCCCATTTCACTCTTAAAAGTGTCCCAATTTAAGTAAATCATAGAATCATACTACCTAGAACTTTCTCAGTGCTTTTCTTAGGGCATCTTTCAGTTCCTTGTTCCTCATACTATATATCAAGGGGTTTAAAATGGGAGTGATAAATGTGTAGACCACAGATATCACCCGGCCCGTCTCAGGAGAGTAGCTGGAACTAGGGGACAAGTATATAAAGCTGGTGCAGCCATACTGCAGGAGGACCACTAAGATGTGAGAAGAGCAGGTAGAGAAGGCTCGCTGGCGCCCTTCTGCTGACCGGATCTGTAAAATGGCTACCACGATGAAGACATAGGACGTGGAGATCAATGAGAAGGGGATGCTGAGGACGATGAAGCTGATGATATACAGAGCAGTCTTGTGAACACGTGTGTCTGCACAAGCCAGGTGCATTACTGCAGGCATGTCACAGTAGAAGTGGTAGATCTCATTATTGTGGCAGAATGGGAGATGGAAGATTAAAATAGTGAGTGGCAGTGACAGCAGGAACTCCAGCACCAGGGAGCCTACCAGCAGTTCCACACACAAGGACCAGCTCATGATGAGGCTGTATCGCAGTGGGTGACATATAGCTATAAACCGGTCATAAGCCATGACTGCCAGCAGGACATAATCGGTCCCGCCCATGAAGACAAAGAAGAACATTTGGGTGCCACATCCGGTGATGGAAATAGGAGTTTTGCTCATTGAAAGAAGATTTGCCAAGGCCAATGGGGCGATGGAAGATGTATAGAAGATTTCTAGAACTGCCAGGTTAGCCAGGAAAAAGTACATAGGGGTGTGGAGGGAATGATTGATCTGAACAATGACTGCAATTGTAGCATTTCCACTGAGGCTGGTCAGATACATCATCAGGAAGGCCACAAAAATCAGCATCTGGACCTCAGGGTCAGGTGAGAATGGGCGAAAGAAAAACTGCATCTTTGCAGTTTTATTTAGTCCTTCCATGGGTAGAGTACTGGACCTAAGAGGAAAGATGACATGAGTCTCAAGGCATCTTTGGTTTCATGTGATGCTTTCCCAACTTCTCTATTCAGTGTTCAGGCACTTGCTGAGAAACCTCAGGGATGATGTGCATATTTTCATTTTATAGCAGATTATATGACATTATAATTTACACATTTGCCACCTCCTCATCTTTCCTCTCCCACCTCCCAAGTACCAAAGACTGAAAAAATCCTCAGTGGCAGGGACTTTGATGATCTATTTTATTTTATTTTATTTTTTGAGATGGAGTCTTGCTCTGTCACCCAGGCTTTTGCATGATCTTGGCTCATGGCAACCTCTGCCTCCCAGGCTCAAGTGATTCTTATGCGTCAGCCTCCCAAATAGCTGAAAATATTGGATTATAGTATTTCTGGACTTGAGAGACATAATTACAATCATAATTACAGGTGCTGGCCACCACGCCTGGCTAATTTTTGCATTTTTAGTAGAAATGGGATTTCACCATGTTGGTCAGGCTGGTCTTGAACTCCTGAACTCAGGTGATCTGCCAGCCTCTGCCTCCCAAAGTGCTGGGATTACAGGTGTGAGCCACTGTACCTAACCTGATACCTTTATTTTGATTCCAGTGCCTAGCATAGTGCCTACTATATAGGGTTTCCAAGAAGCATTTGCTAAACAAATTAATGAATAAGGCAAATTAGAAGTTCAAAGTTACAAAATGGATAAAATGGGATATCAATTAATTATATAAGACTAAAAATTAAAAATTTTAGGATTGTATTGGCAGATGTATGCCGTAATTTAAAGAAAATTGTGTTGCTGGCACATTATGAAATTGCATCATAAACTCTGTAATACGTCTCAAAACCTAGAGATTTTATTGATGTACTTTTTCTTTATCTGATTTGTCCATACATGGTGATAGCTCATCTTTCAAAGGGTCTCCCATATCTGTTGCTTTGGTCCTTTCCCATTTCCTTAATCAGCTCTCTCCGTTGTTATCTTCCAGGTGGATTCTTGTAATAGCTATCTATCCTCCCATCTTCCTTCTTCTTCCCCTTCTCCTCCCTCTGCAATCCATCCTGCTCTCTATTATCATGTTGCTCATATGCTTAGGAATTTGCAGTGCTTTCCTATTGCTTAAATGTCGACCTTCATAGTCTTCTGCCTATATTCCAGTCCCTCTTGGAGGTAGCTTTTTTAGACTAATCCTGCTAGGTGCTTAAATATCCCTGTTATAGATCACATGGTCTACTCATTGGCCTCTTATTCAGATTCTCCTTCCTGCTTCATATACTTCCATTCTCCTTCCAA
The DNA here is from genome assembly GCA_004027715.1 of Plecturocebus donacophilus. NCBI lineage: Eukaryota > Metazoa > Chordata > Mammalia > Primates > Pitheciidae > Plecturocebus > Plecturocebus donacophilus. The sequence continues at coordinate 45,479 of PVKP010014253.1, forward strand.
CTAGAAATATTGTCTCCTCTCTTTTGCTTAATCCAAATCCTACTCCCCAATTTTCAAATTCTAGGATATGTTGTTCTTTTATGAAATCTCCCTAGGTCACTCTCTTTCCTTTCTCTGACATTTTGTGTTGCTCAGTATTATGAGTTTAGTGCTAATAAACTGTCTTTTACTGTATCTGCATGTCCTGTCCCCAATTACATTTTATGCTCCCCAAGGATGGGGGCTGAACCTCTGTCTTATGACAAGTTATGATTTATTTCATACTAAGTGCGAGGCATGGTGAAAAGTGCTTTATTATGCATTTTCCCACTTAATCTATAAAACCATGTTAGTAGGAGTGTACTGTCATCATCCCTTTTTAACAGCTGAAGATACATAGGCTTAAAGAAATTTTAAAATTTTCTGAATTCACATAGCTAGAAAGTGGGAGAGCCAGGGTTTGAACAGTCTGTTTGATTATAGTGCTCGTTTGCTTAACCTTAGTTTATACCCTTCTTTCTCCCTCTATACTTTGTATCTCCTAAGTAGCTTTGCTATTAATTGATTACAATTCAGAACTCTAGATGGTCTACTGGAAAAAGAGCATCTAAGATCTAGGGCTGAAAATGTTGGATTGTACTATTTCCAGACTTGAGAGATATAATTATAATCACAATTACAATGCTTGATTACTATGTCTATTTAGTAAATGCTGCCCTTGGCATTGAAGCAGAAAGAACTTCCTTTCTTTCTCTTCTAAGGAGCAGAGGGAAAATATCGGCTAAAAACTGTGATGTTTTGAGTGGAGATGGAGGGAAAGTGGTTTGATTCATTTCTTCATAAGAGAGGGAATGGAGACAAAGAGAAGGTAGAATCCTCTGTGACCCATGACCTGAAGTCATGTGTGATGTCCTAAGAGTTTTCATACGTGCCTGCAGTTTTAAGCGACTGTCTTCTGGTGGCTCAGAGTCTAGTTCCAAAACCAGGACAGTAGCTAGGGGCTGAACCACGCCTATATAGTCAAAACAAAATGAATTACTCAATTCATTAGGACACTAGAAATAAAAAGTTCCATAGGTGCCTTCTGTTCTTGTTCTTTTCAATCTCCTTAGACTCATGAAGTCCATATCTTCTGGGCATAAATCAACCTCATCTCCTCAAAGCACTTGTGTCCCAATGCAGTACAGGGTCTGCATTGACTTTATTGTATCACTAGTTTTAGAAAAGAGAAGGGAAAATCAAATCTGGAGAAATACTGTGTAGTCCAGAATGCTGTATAAGAAATTCAAGCACTAAAATATTCATTATAGTATTTAGTCTAGCCAATCTCTTAATTTTCTTTTCTGTTCTTTCTTTTTTGAGATGGAGTCTCACTCTGTCACCCAGGCTGGAGTGCAGAGGCATGATGTCTGCTCACTGCAACCTCCACCTCCTAGGCTTAAGCGATTCTCCTGCCTCAGCCTCCTGAGTACCTAGGATTACAGGTGCCTGCCACCACACCCAGCTAATTTTTGTATTTTTAGTAGAGATGGGGTTTTACCATGTTGGCCAGGCTGGTCTCGAACTCCTGAACTCAAGTGATCCACCCGCTTTGGCCTCCCAAAGTGCTGGGGTTTCAGGTATGAGCCACTGCTCTTAGCCTTTAATTTCTTTATCAAAAAGTTTTCTACTCATCATATTATGGTCTTTCCTTCCACCCTACCCCAGGTAGTTCTTAAAAGAAACTCCCCTCCAAAAAAAAGAGGTATCTTCTTTTTTAGGTCTATGGTAAAATTTATTGCAAAAACAAGAGATGCTTGTTATTCTTGATTTTGCCATTGTGACAAGATACAGATGTAAGTTAGGCTCTATTTAGAAGCCATATCAACCTTAGAATAGTATGAAGTGCATTTTTTTTTTTTATTGCAAAGAAGACAACTAGACACAACTTTCAAAAGATGGCCCAGAATGCTTGCTATTCATTCATATGATGCTAAAATGTTGAACCAGATGTTGGGCATCATGGAGACAAATAGCAGCATGCTCTGCTGACTTCAGTCTTTACATAAATCTGGACAGGTGGTGGCAGTTATTTGGATCCATGCTTGCTTTTTAAACTAGAATATGTACATTCTAGAATCTAGAGGGTACAAAGCTGTGCTTTGGGAGAAAGTGAACTTCCAGGATCAATATGGCATAGGTTTTTTTAAAAGGTCTATTTTAACTTGAAAGAATTTGGAGAATATTTCATATCAAAACAAATATGGAGATGATATAAGATAGTGGGGAGATTTGCATGATTTAGGGGAATAAAAGCATAAGATTTTGAAGAAATTTCTTGTGGCTGATCACAAAGTTCTTAAAAATGTAAATTGTCTCTCATGCTAATTAGAGTACTTAAGTTAAAAAGTCTTAGATGTTAATTTAGACCATAGATTGGCTAATCCCTAATTGAAAATACAATTTCCCAAAGTCCCCAAGTCTCAAATCATGACTTGGAATAGCTCCTCCCTTATTATGCCAAAAACAAAACAAAACAAAAAAAAAAAAAACCAAACAACTAAAGTACTAGTCAACTTCTTCTAAACAAGTATGATCCAGAGAAAAACTCCCAGCAGACAGCTAGTCTTTGGAAAAATAGTTTAGTGTCTTACCATCATGCAACTAAGAACATGGCTCCACAAGTTCTTTGTCCTTCATGTAATCCCTATACAAGTTGACTAGCAGCCCCAGAAAGTCACAGATGATCGCAGAGTCAGAGCTCTGCCAGGTCACCTGGGTCTATCTTTTCCAAAGAGACTGCTTGACTTATCCAAGACTGTACCAGGGGGTCAATTTTTAATTCATCAATTAAATATACAAAGTACTCTAGGAGATCCAAAGATAAATGAAATTCCATCTAGTTTATGGAGTCAAGGACAAGACTGTATATTCCATCTAGTTTATGGAGTCAAGGGACAAGACTGTTGCAGTGAAATAAGATTTCCCCTTATTCTGGTTTTGTTTGCCACATCTTTGTACCCCTGCCACTCCTTGTCAGTTTCTCTCAATTTAAATTTGCAGATGATATTTAATCACAGAGAGAAAAGGTAGGTTGAAAGGAACTTCAGTTTGAGTGGCTGTTTAACTAAGTCTATATAACTGCCTCTTTGGTTATACAACCAAATTTTAGGGGCATGAATATATTTTAAAAAGCATGTAATTTGGGGGAAATGATGTTTCCAGGAAAGTAGGCTATGTTGAAATTAAATGATGAGTTTTCAAATTTCAGGTTTGTCACTTATTAGTTTTGCAATCTTGCTAGGTCACTTGCCCTCTCTAAGATCCCATTTGCTCAGAATAACACCTCACTACTTTACAATGTTGTTGTGAGGTGAATGTTCATGAAATAATGTCCATGAAAGAACCTAGTAGAATGACTGTGTGTATTACCTACTCAATAAAGTATAGAGATGCATTGATTCCTTTATTCATTATCTATCTTAAGATTGAAAAAAATGTTGAATGGGTAGAACACCTGGCAGGTCTATCTAATATTTTCTGGGAGAGGTTTCATATCACATCTGACTCCACTCCTAGTCAATGATGTTACCTTATACTTCAGAATCTCTCTTTTAGTAGGGTGAAGAATGACAACTCTTTAATCTACTAATAAACTAGTTATTGTTAAAAGGTACTTTATATAAACAAGGAAACACAAAACAAACAAAAAAGATAGTTTATAAAAATGTACTGACTTTAGGTATATCTTTATGGCTGAATTGACCTACATGATATAGCTATTAGCACAAATTTGGATATGGCTGAATTGACCTACATGATATAGCTATTAGCACAAATTTGGATGCACCTGAGAGGAAAATAAAATCTTAACTTGGGGATTTTTGACTGTGGGATGAACAGAGAAGGAAGAACAAAGTTATAACCATAATTCACAGGGCAAAAGCCCAGCTCAGAGAGTAGGTATTTGTGGCTTCTGAAGATACTTAACATGGCTGTAGCAGTCAGGGAAGATCTGCAGATACCTATTCAAAGAAAATATTTCAGCATCAGAGGTACTCAAACAAAAGACATATTCTGCCCTTAGAAAACACTTTTTTTGTGTGAGAGAAGTTCTCTGTCACTAAAGCTGGAGTGCGGTGGCACAAACACGACTGACTGAAGCCTCAACTTCCTGGGCTTAAGCCATCCTCCTGCCTCAGCCTCCCGAATAGGTAGAACCACAGGTGCATGCCACCATGCTTGGCTAATTTAAAAAATTTTTTTAGAGATGGTGGCCTTGCCATGTTGGCTAGGCTGGTCTCAAACTTCTGGGCTCAGGCAATCCTCCTGTTTCGGCCTCCCAAAGTGCTGGGATTACAGGCGTGAGCCACTGCGTCCACCCAAAAGACATCCTTGAATAACATTTTCTGTATGTCTGATGATATTCTCATGAGTACTTCCTGGAAGAAATTCATGTAAGGATTTTTGGCAGCAGCATCTCAAAAGAAAGAGAGCCAAAATTGTATCTCTTTATTGTTAATATGTTGGATCATATGAAATTTGTTTTTGAAGGTCAACAATGGTGGTGTATTATTTGGGGGGAAAAAAAGAGAAAAAACATCAATGGTAGCATATAGGCTATTTTACATGGTGCAATGTGATACTTTTGTAAGTGAACTGTGAGTATATTATATGAAACAGTCAGACATTCAACAAAGGCTATTGTACTCCTACTGCAATAATAATGACTAACATTTATTGGGTGCTGTGCACTCCAAAGGCAGCCCAGTACTCCAAGATCTGTGCACTGTGCTAATCATTTTCAGGCATCAGTTCTTTAAGGTGGACCTTCAGTTCTGTGCAATAGGTATCCTCATTGTTTACAGTTTTTTTTTTCAGATGAAGAAATTGAGGCTTAAGGGTTTAATGAACTTGCCCAGCTAGTAAATGGCAGAGCAGGACTTAATTCCTAGGTCGATCTGAAAGCAGGTCTGTTTCTATCATTAAAACAAACTGTACATCACTGAGCAATGCAGTATGTGCAAGGCTGAATGATAGTTGCCTTAGAGGGACAAAATTCTTTAATTCTAATTGTCCTTTATCAACAAACTCTATCACTGTAAAGTGATGTGCCAGAGGCATTCCTCAGAGCATCACAGAAGCAGTGCTTAGTACTTTATAGTCTCTTTCTTTCCTTTTTGTTCCTCATTTTCTTCCTCTCTTACTACTTATTCATTTAATCAACAATATTGATTTAAAGAAATTCCTTTTACACACATTATTAAGTCCCTGCTCTATATAAGGCATAGCTCTAGTTTCTGGGAAAAGGAAAGAAGTGTATAAAATGAGAGATGTTAATGTTCAAAAAGCTGAAAACTGAATGAGAGAGATAGCAATAAAAATAATGCAAGTCAGGCCAGGTATGATGGCTCATACCTGTAATTTCAGCACTTTGGGAGGTTGAGGCTGGAGGATTGCTTGAGGCTAGATTGCTTGAGGATTGCTGGAGTTTGAGACCTGCCTGGACAACACACTGAGATCTCATCTCTACATAAAATTTAAAAAAATAGCTGGGCCACGTGGCATGTGCCTGTGGTCTCAACTATTCTGGAGGTTGAGGCAAGGGGATCTCTTGAGCCCAGGAGCTCGAGGCTGCCGTGAACCGTGTTTGTGTCAGTGAACTGTAGCCTGTACAATAGAGCAAGACTCTTGTCTCCAAAAAAGAAAATGTAGGGCCGGGTGCAGTGACTCATGCCTGTAATCCTAGCACTTTGGGAGGCTGAGGCAGGCAGATCACCTGGGGTCAGGAGTTTGAGACCAGCCTGGCCAACATGATAAAACCTGGTCTCTACTAAAAATACAAAAAATTTAGCTGGGCATGGTGGCACATGCTTGTAATCCCAGCTACACAGGAGGCTGAGGCAGAATTGCTTGAACCCGGTAGTTGGAGGTTGCAGTGAGCTGAGACTGTGCCACGGCACTCCAGCCTGGGTGACAGAGTGAGACTCAAAAAAAGAAAATATATACATATACATGTGTGTGTGTGTGTGTGTGTATATATATATATGTGTGTGTGTGTGTGTGTGTGTGTGTATGTATAGAATGTATATATAGAATGTATACACACACATACACTATACAAGTCAAACTCAGGGAACTGCTGTCATAAAAGGACAACAAGCTAGGGGAGCACAGACATATCTCTCTCGTTGCAATAATGCCATTGAAGAATGGCATGTAATTACAATTATTTTTAATGCATAAGAGGGCTGCTATGTGAAGGAAACTTCTAATAATTCCTTTTATAGGAGAAGTAGATATTTGCTAAGTTTTCAATATCTTTAAATTTGAAATTGAAATGATGAATTTTTTTTTCTCTTTTTTTATTGCATTTTAGGTTTTGGGGTACATATGAAGAACATGCAAGATTGTTGCATAGGTACACACATGGCAGTGTGATTTGCTGCCTTCCTCCCCATCACCTATATCTGGCATTTCTCCCCATGCTATCTCTCCCCAACTCTCCACCCCCCACTGTCCCTCTCCTATTTCCCCCTGACAGACCCCCTTGTGTGATGCTCCCCTCCCTGTGTCCATGTGTTCTCATTGTTCAACACCCACCTATGAGTGAGAACATGCGGTGTTTGATTTTCTGTTCTTGTGTCAGTTTGCTGAGAATGATGGTTTCCAGGTTTATCCACGTTTAAAGAGTGGAAGACTCCTTTAAACTACTCTCATCTCTGCATTTCAGGACTGGTTAATGTTGAGCTCATTTCATCTGGACTAGAGTGTGCTCCCTTGATCATTTTAAACAGACCTTTCTTTTGCCTTTCATCAGTTTGAGGAGCATCAATTTCACAGTATGTATTCTTGAGTTTCCCTTAAGTTGTCTAGTATAAAATACCAGTTCTGAGTAGGAACTGGACTTCGACTCTTTCTGTGTAAAACTCCACATTTCATTTCTGTTCCTAGCTTAGTAATTGACAAGGGACTTTTCTAATATTCTAAAATCTGGAGTCTGGGAGGAGATTCTGACCATTTGCTGAGCTCAAGTGGACTACAACCCATTGCAGAGTTACTGGGATCCTTTGCGGACCCCAAGGGCCCACCTCAAGTTCTTACCTGTCCTCAGAGGATCCCTGGGCTGATATGCTGACCACTGCTAGATCACGTATCTGACTGATTTAGGAAACTTTGTTGAAATGCTTCTTAAACCAGACCGAAATCCTTTCAGATTAACTCTTGGGTTATATTCCATCTTGCTACTTTCTTCTTTGTACAAGATAACATCTGGGCTTATCACATCTCTGTAGCTTGGAACTTACTTTTAAAGTTGCGCTGGTATTCAGACTTGAAATTATCATCAAATAATGACATTCGTAACTAACCTGCCTAACAAGTTATTGCTGGTCTCTTGAGATGACTGAGCTTGCTTGGAAAGCAAAAATCAACACGATTAAATGTGGTCTAAGAGTTAACATTGCATCAGGATTATTCCATGGGTACATCTACCCTCGGGATGGTCTTTTAATAACTTATTCATGAGTTCAATGATGAGGTCAGTTGGGGGAAAGAAAAATTATTGTTTTCACTTTATTTATCTAGAATTAATTTTATTTTATTTTTATTTTTTTTTTTTTAAAGAAAGAAAGAAAGAGGAAGAGATTTTAGAAAAAGAGAGATAAGGAGAAAGAAAGAAAGAGCAAAAGAAAGAAAAAAAGAAAAAGAGGAAGAGATTTTAGAAAAAGAGAGAAAAGGAGAAAGAAAGAAACAGCAAACGAAAGAAAAAAGAATGAAAGAGAAAGAAAGAGGAAGAGATTTTAGTGGTTTTTTTTTTTTTTTGCGATTTTAGAAAAAGAGAAAAGGAGAAAGAAAGAAA
>PVKP010014254.1:0-53299 GCA_004027715.1 Plecturocebus donacophilus
AGCGATGCCAGAGAAGATATCCAGAAACTCTTCGGCCATGGTGCGGAGGACTCGCTGGCTGACCAGGCTGCCAACGAATGGGGCCGGAGTGGCAAAGACCCCAATCACTTCCGACCTGCCGGCCTGCCTGAGAAATACTGAGCTTCCTGTTCACTCTGCCCTCAGGAGAACTGGCTGTGAGCCCCCGGGCAGGGATACAAAGTGGGGAGAGGGGACACAATAAATGTCTAATAAATACTTAAGAGGTGGAATTTGTGGAAACTGTGTGTTATTCTTTGTGGTTTAGACTGCCTGTTTGGTATAAAGTTTTGATCCATGCACATCTAGGCAAAGGTGGAGCCTGGGTGTGTGGGAGACCACTCCTGGGCACACAAGGCATCCTGGGCATGCCTGAGGCAAGGGCATGAGTTCAGTGGCCACCCCCGCCCCCAGGATCCCAGGGTTTTCAGCAGCCTCCCATTCCTTACTCTATGTAATCAGCTGCCCAGTGAGCTCGCAGGACCCCAGCCACATTCCCAGTGAGTTCCGCTGCACCCCTGGCACGTTTTGCTGGCACCTCAATGGGGAGCTCGTAGCTTGTCAGCTTTGGCTTGTGGCACCCAGCAAAAGCGTCCTGCCACCCAGTGGCTACAGCCACACACTCTTCAGCAAGATTTAAATCTCGGCCTTGTGAGGAGCCCTTTCCCAAAATTATTTCTGTGCTCTTTATCCCTTAGTAGCTAATCTCGTGTTAGTTGTTCATAACTCTCTATGTTAAACTCTTCATTTTATATCTGTGGCCACATCAATCAATCGTCTCACACCGCTCACCCACCCCCTCACCCTGGTCATGCAAAGGCCTCGCCAGCCATTTTATTGCTATTTCCAGGCCTCTGTGTGCCCCGATCTCTTCACTGTCCAGTCAATTGTGTCCTGTCCTCTTCTCAACCTCCAGGCCTTGTCCTCAATGTCCTTTCCCTAAGGCTTTGGAAAGCCCCATCCCAAGAGTCCTGGCAGCTAATACATTAGTCTTACCAACACTAGCCCCTATTCCCGATCCCACTTTAAAATTTTATTTTCTTATTTTCTTATTTTTTATGGGCATCACCCTGCTTCTAAATAAAGTTTCTCTTTATTTTCCCTAAAGAATGGCTCTCCCATTAGTTTCCCTCATCTTTCTTTCCACTGACTTAGAATTTGTGTCCAGACAAAAATTCCACTTCCTTGAAGAGCCTTCTCAGTAGCCATGAACCACACTCTGGGGCAGAGTTTATGGCTCCCAAGCACTTTGTTCATGCCTGCTGGCTCATCTTTACCCATCCCTCTCAGAACTGGTTCTGTTTGTCAGTTCCCCTGCTGGACTGGAAGCCCCTCTAACTAGCATCTGACCAGTTCATAAAAACACCTTCATTTCTTTTGTCCTGTGTAACTCTTCACAAGATACATTAGTCTCACTCATTGTCATCTGACAGTGTTTATTGTTCTAAAGAGGAAGGGACTGCTGTAGGTAGACACGACACAATAAGAGCCTCAATACAGGCACACGCTGGTGGCAGTCCAAACTCTCCTGGGCTATGGAAGGCCAGTGAATAGTAACTAGAATCGCTGCCATCTTTTAAATTGCAATTGCAAGACTGTGTCCTTTACTTTACACGCTTTATCTGATTGACACTCCAGAGAAGCCTTTGATGTTCTCAGCTGGATAAACAGGTTTAGAGATACGTGCTCAGGACCTTCTCCAAGGTCACACATGTAACAAGTACAGAGCCAGGACTACAGGCTGGTTTGTCTGACTCCAGAACCTGGGATACACGGAATAAGGTCGAAGTTCAGCAGTGGAGACCCCCTCTCTTCTTCAGGAAGATAGGGAACATGGTAAGACCAGTGAATTTCATAAGCATGGGTCCCAGTCATACTTCATTTTTTGTAAAATTAGTTCCTTGATCAGAAGTAATGCCTTTGGGTCTCTCACTATTGAATAAGTGTGGATGTGCCATTCTCCCTAGTATCCCAGAGTGTAGTTGGAGGCTTGCCTAGAGACTAGAGGTTGAGGATCCTGCAGTATTGCTATACCAAGCCATAAGCCATGCTGCATCTGCGGGTCGGGTCAGGGAGCTCTGCTGAATAGATGTGGGGGACATCAGAGCAGAGGGAGAATGAAGCAGGTCGCGTGGGGAGAGAGAAGACTCAGCCTGCAATGATGGCTGGGTATGTACTGTTTCTTACCTAATGCACCCTCAACTTGGATAACAGACTAAGTCTGGGTGATAAAGCCCCAAAGAATAGCAGTCCCTCCCCACTGCATCCCCTTCCCACCTCTACCACCTTTCCACAATTCTTAGTATGGGTTCTCCTGGAAAGAGAGCAGAAACAAAGTCTTGCGTGCAGGTATTTTATTCAGCGAATGAACCTGGGGAGCAGGAGTGAGACAGTGGATAAAACAGGGAGGAGCAAGGCCAATACAGGGACACGTTATAGAGCTGGCCATGCATAAGAGTCACATAACTGATGCCACTGGGACCTTCAGAGGAACATCGTAAAAAGTGTCTCAGTGCTCTCCATCAGGAGTCCAAAAAGAAAGGCACCTAGCAACAGGCTTCCATCTCCCTTTGGTCAAGGGTGGCCCCACCATTGCTAACTTTTCTGCATTTCTTGGATAGGCATATGTGAGTGTCCAGCAGATCTACCAGGAGTAGAAAACAGAAGGTCCACGGAGCAGACCCAAAGCAAGGTGCTGCCAGGTCGTACCTGCATGAAATGAATCAAAGCCTGTGGTGGAACTCATCACCGTAGCAGTGGCTGGAGAAAGAAGAGGGGCTAGCAGGTCTGAAGCAGTTGATAGGCCGCATCTGATACACAATGAAAAGCTTTGCTTTTTGAAAGTTAAGTCTGGACACAGCAAGTTCACTTGGCAACAAAGGAACAGATTGGATCTTAGACTGAGAATGAGAGAGGCAAGAAGGAACTATACTGGGTAGGGTAGCCAAGCTGGGGAGAGGGGCGGGGCGGCTGGGAGAGACAGAGAAATGTAAACCGCATGGACTAAGGAAACCCACCATGACCCTTGCGGTCCCACAGATGCCACTCCCAGGGGGATCATGATGTGGAGCACAGTGCTCCATAAGACACTGAAGGAATTTAGGGGTGCTGTGTGGAGGTAATAGGTTTAGGGACATGGTGTCATTCCTAGCAGCAAGATTGTAACACACTACATCATCTTTTGCTTAAAATAACTTGTTTTTGTTTTCTTACAACAAAGATACTTTGTTAGAGGTTGGGGTAAAATGAGGGTAATATGATGGCCTTTATGGTTAGAGGATACAAGGAATATATGAATCTTATGCCCAATCAAACCCACAAGGTCCCCATTGGAGATAAGTTCTGAGGACAATGACCAGGACTTGATTGTTGGTTGGGGTTGGTCCCAAACTTCAAAGCAGAACTCTGGTAAGTTGGGCTGCACTGCATGGTCTGGGCTAGAAGTCTAAGAGGTCTTCTTCCAAAGTCAGTCTCCAACCCTTCAGATCAGGAAGGCCATTCGAGTCAGCACCCCTACACCCCCAGCACTGGAGGAAGCAAACCAGAGAGTGTGAGCTTGGATTTGACCACTTAAAAAAAGCTTGTAGGCTTTTTCCAAAATTAGAAAAGGACGGAACAGCTGTGTGACCTGCTCTCCTTCACTTCCTTTAGTTAGGGTAAGGCTAACTTGCTTTAACAAAGATACTCCAAAATACAGAATGTTAAAAATTATCCAAATTTATATCTCACTTAACAGTTTGTGATGAGTATTTCAGCTGCCAGGGACTTCAGCTCCATACTGTCTTTCAGGTTCCTTCCAAGTTGTTAGGTCTAACACACTTTAGACTGAGCCTTGCTACTCAAAGTGTGACCCACGGACCAGAGGCATCAGCAACACCTGGGATCTTGTCAGAAATGCAAAATCTTGGGCTCTACCCTAGATCTACTGTGGCAGTCAGGAGCACCTACCTAATTTATAGGAACCACTGCAAAATAAAAATATGGGGACTTGCTGAGAAGCCAGAACAGGAAAAAAAAAATGTGCGGCACTTTGTCCATCAATTATTAAGAATTTCAAAACAGTGAAAGCAGAACATTAAACCAAGTGTGGGGCCTGCATAAGCTCAGGGTTCTGACAATCACACGAGCCTCACATCCATGTGAGGGGGACAGAATCCTGGCAAAACTGTGTGTTGCTATTCACTTGGGGTGGTGGCAAAATATTACGGAAAATATTTAGGGAAAGTTATAAACCTTTTGGAAGACCAAAAGGTTTTATTGGGGCAGGCCAAAGACAGCTGGCCAGTCCATTAAGTTAGAAAGAGATAGAGACCCATCAAAGGGCTTACCCCAGACCCATTCATCTCTATTCTGTTTACTCATGTTAACTTTGTGCTGGATGGCTCTCCCTGGGGAAGATCAAAGGGGAATAATTACCTGTTAATAGCATTTACTCTGGGCCCCTGAATCTAAAGCTTTTGTCAGCCATATAACCACTCGTCTAACCATGTTAATTATCCACAAGTGTGTTAACTTAGAACCTCTGTTGTAAAATCTTGTGGGAATAAATGTGTGGACAGACAGAGGGTCTGGGTTGATCAGTTGCATTTTGCCCCCTGAAAGTAGCCAATGGCCATCCCCAGCCCACTTGAAACACTGTAATGGTGTGAGAGTGCATTCATTCATCTGTCGTTGAGTCAGGGTCTACAGGTCCGACTTCCGCAGATGGTGAGCAACGTCTCAGGTGGTGACTCTGACATGATCAAGGGCACAAGTGGTGCTGTGTGAGGAACGGGGACGTGACATCCATCACAGCAGGCACTGGAAAGCAGAGCAAACTGACGTAATCATCACCGTGAAGAAGGAAAGAAGAAACAGCGGACCTCCCGAGACCAGAGAGTAAAGAGGGCTGTGCAGTCAGGTCAGGTAAAGTAGAACTAAGTCTTTGGTACCCACTGGGAATTGGTAAGCTCGGGGAGGCATTGTTTCAGGCTAGGGCTTCAGCACGGGATAGTAGTTATCAGTGCAACTGAAACAGTATCAAGTTCCACTAAGAAACATAATTCAAACTGCCGTTTCCCAAGGCCCATGGTTCTCGGTAAAGGGCACACTGGACGTAAAGCTCTGGGAACACGGGAGGAATCATGCACAGAGGCATCTAATAAATAGGAAAGGGACAAAGGAAATGCTACAGCTATAGGAAATTGTTTTAAGCAAGCAGCATTACAAAAGAAACTCTTAGCCTGTCCAGTAATTGATAATTGGCAAGGCAGTCAGGTGTATGTATATAAAAAGATAAGAAAAAGGCATCTCAGGCTGAAGACACATAGCCAAGTGAAAGGAAAAAAAAAGGGAGAAAAGGCTCCGCTGCAGAGAAGCTCCGCCCAGGCTGGCAGCCTCAGCCCGGGCAGGAGGAGGGAGCAGAGCAAGCAGCAAGCAGCAGCTGGGCGGGGTCACACAGGTATCCCACAGTGAAATTTCATGTGTTCTTTGTATACAAGCAACATCCCAAACTGTAATTCTCTGCGAAGATTTAAGTAAAATTTAAGGATTTGTAAAATCTTTTGCTAACATTAGCCACTGTTGTTATTCCAACCTTACTCTTAACGTAGCTCTTTTAAAATTCAAATTAAGTAAAGCAGTAATCTCTGAAGGGAGAGAAATTACAGGTAGCCCATGAATTAGTAGAAGCAATTAAAAGCCAGCCATATAGCCTTGCTCCTCAATAGAAAAGAATTTCCTAATTGATTGATAAGTTGCAAAACCTGTTTTCTATCTTAAAGGCAACACTATCAGCACAAGCCTTATTTACCCTTAATTTTGTAAATTTAGATGATAAATTTCAAGCAGCTATTTAAAAAAGGCCCACAAATAAGTTAAAGAGCAATTAAAAGCTAAGCATGTAAAAGCACACATTATCCTTTAAAGGAAAACTTTAAGCCAAGTTAAATAATAATTGTTGAATTAAGAAGTAAAAATGTTGTACCCATTTCTCAAAAGGTAAAAGAAATTTGTATGTGAGTATGGAGAAAACATATGCATGAAAGACGGATTAGAGATAGTCTTTGCTCAACTAGTAAATCATTGTTTTCAGAACAGTTTGCTAGTTTAAAGTCCATAAACTTGGTCAGCCTGAAAACTCGATGGCAAGGTTTAAGCTATTCTGCCTGTAACTTTAAGCATATGGTTAAAGTATATTCTTTGAGTCTCTGCTTCTAGAGATATTTTCAAATTTCCTTTTAAACTTCATGTTACCAATTTCAGCTTGCCATTTGAACGATTACTGCAGTCAATTGCTAAGTTAATCCTAATATCATCAAGATTCCTTTAAGGAAAAAACGATTTAAAGCAGTATTGCCCTTCTCCATACCTAATGCTTTAACACTGTTTGCTGAATAGGTCAAGTAAACAGAGAAAAACTAAAGTGTGGTAAAAACAAAAAAAAAAACACATAATTCAATCACCCAATCTAAGTTCACTAGCAGTTAAAGAGCTGAAATTAAAGCTGTGATACTAGCATTAAAAACTTTCTCTGCTCAGCTTATAAATATAGTAACTTGGCTTACTCAGTTTATCTACTACAGAATCTTAAAGCAGCTTTAAGTCTAATTTTAAGACCACAGCTCACTGCCTGGCCTATTAGTTTATGGCGATGGACAAGCAGACTTACAAGTGATAATATCACTGTTCAACCAACACAGAAACAGAAAAATCAAAAAGAGAAATAGAATCAGTAAGAGAGAGAGAAAAAGAAAGAGGTAAGGAAGGTTGTAAAACTAAGTCAAAAGATGTTAAGGCATGTCCAAGTTGTCAGTGAAAGTTGTGAAAAATGTTACAGAAGGGAATTTATGCAAGTAGGTTGTATAAATTTTGTTTTAAAGGTCTAAGCAAGTTTTAAAACATTAATTGTAAAAGGAATTCTGTGTGTAAACATATTGGTTAAAAGTTAAAGAAATATCCAGTTTTTCTGTAAACTGGCAACAAGTTTTTCTTAAAGCACTAACCCGTTCTTTTACAAAGATTATAAAAAGTCTCTCAGCACAGGCAAAACTACTAGAATTTCCAGCACACCAGCACCAGCCAACAGATTGCATCCTCATTAGAGGATGGAAAGAAGAAAAAACCCAAGCCAGCCTGAGAGAAACCCTGTAGGACGATGCAGCTTTCTTAGACCACATAAGCCCCAGATTTCACCTGAGGAATGCTGAAGGGGATGACACAAAAAGCTAAGGGAATCCTGCTTAGGATTTGTTTTTTATTCTTTCACTTTGCCTGCAACCTGTACTTGCTACACTCTATCAAGCTCGTTTTCTAATCCACATTTTTCTGCTCTGTAACTTAAACTAACACCCCCTTCACAGCTTCTAACAAGGCAACTGCTTAACTAAAAAGGATTAACATACCCCCAGTAAAGTTTCTCATTAATGGCATACAGTAAACTGAAATGCCAAGTAATACTACGGGTCAAATATAAAAGATTCATAATTACACTTCTAGCTTTTATACTCTCAGCCATTGTCATCCTGGCAATAGCCAGCATTGCAGTGGTATCGATTACTGAGTCAGTACTAACAGCTGCTTTTGTGGATAATCTGGTCAAAAATATGGAAAGGTGTGCAAGATCCTCTCTCCTGGTTAGACTCCCATTCCTGGGAGTCACTCTTTAACTGGAAATAACTGTTGTTAATTGTAGTCATAATTGTCTTATGTTATTTATTAATCCTAGGATGCAAAGCTGGAATAAAAGCAATGACCGCATCGCCTGACAGACCCATAGCTGAACGAATCAGTGGCTGGCAGACAGCAAAGCCTGATACTGTTGAAAACAAGGGGAGAAATGTTGCTATTCACTCGGTGTGGAGGCAAAATATTATGGAAAATAGGGAAAGTTATAGATTACAGTCTCAAACCTTTTGGAAAGCTGAAAGGTTTTATTGCCACAGGCCTAAGGCAGCCAGCCAGTCCATTAAGTTAGAAAGAGATAGAGACCCATCAAAGGGCTCTACTCTGTTTACTCATGTTAACTTTGTGTGGGATGGCTCTCTCTGGGGAAGATCAAAGGGGAATTACCTGTTAATAACATTTACTCTGGGCCCCTGAACCTCAAGCTTTTGTCAGTCGTATAACCACTTGTCTAACCATGTTAATTATCCACAATGTGTGTTAACTTAGAACCTCTGTTGTAAAATCTTGGGGGAATAAATGTGTGGACAGACAGAGGGTCTCGGTTGATTGGTTGCATTTTGCCCTCTGAAAGCAGTCAATGGCCATCCCTAGCCCACTTGAAACACAGTAATGGTGTGAGTGCATTCATTCATCTGTTGTTGAGTCAGGGTCTGCCGGTCAGACTTCTGCAGACGATGAGCGATGTCTCACAGGTGGGCAACAGGTGAAAAGCCACACCAGGGTTGAGCAGGAACATATACAGAAAGGGCAAAGTGCAGAACGTATGCAAGGAACGGAGGGCCCAGGACGAGAGACCAACTTCGGCTCTGAAACTGAGAAAAAGTTTGGAAATGGATCACAGAGGGCCTTAAATGCCAAGCCCAAAGGCTTGGGCTGTACTCTGAAAACAGAGGGGAGCTGCTGATCGTTTCTGACTGGGAAGTAGCATGACTGTGCCCCAGGAGGACAAAGATCCTGGCAGTGCATCTGCCATTAACTTCCCGTAAAAGCAAGATAAACACTCTTTCTCAGGGGCTGTGGTGCATCCATGCATGAGGATGACTCTGTATCTAAATCTCAGAACAGTGTGGGGGTGGGTGGCAAGTTGAAGGAGGTTAAATTAGTCCATTGAGCCTGGGCACAGTGGCTCAAGCCTATAATCCCAGCACTTTGGGAGACCGAGGCAGGTAGATCACTTGAGGTCAGGAGTTCAAGACCAGCTTGGCCAACATGGTGAACCCTGTCTCTACTAAAAATACAAAAATTAGCCATGCATGGTGGCACACACCTGTAATCCCAGCAACTCAGGAGGCTGAGGCAGGAGAATTGCTTGGAAACCAAGAAGTTGCAGTGAACTGAGATTGTCACTGCACTCCAGCCTGGGCAACAGAGTGAGACTCCAACTCAAAAATACAATAAATTCATCCCTTGATCTATAGATTTCAGGTTTGGGACAGGGTCTACGGCAACTGGTTTGTTTTGTTTTGAGATGCAGTCTCACTCTGTCACCCAGGCTGGAGTGTAGTGGTGTGATCTCAGCTCACTGCAACCTCTGCCTCCCAGGTTCAAGTGATTCTCCTGCCTCAGCCTCCCAAGTAGCTGGGACTACAGGCGTGCACCACCACGCGCAGCAAACTGGGTTTTATTATCGTTGTTCATGTTTTTTTTGACAGTCTCAATGTGTTGCTGCCCAGGCTGGAGTGCAGTGGTACGATCTCAGCTCACTGCAGCCTCCACCTCCTGGGTTCGTGATCCTCCTGCCTCAGCCTCCCTAGTAGCTGGGATCACAGGCATGTTATCACGCCCAGCTAATTTTGTATTTTTTGTAGAGATGGCATTTCACCATTTTGGCCAGGCTGGTCTCTAACTCCTGATGTCAGGTAATCCACCCACCTAGGCCTTCCAAAGTACTGGGATTACAGGCGTGAGCCACTGCACCCTGCCAGCAATTGTATTTTTAACAAGCTCCTGTGGTGATTCTGATGTGTAGCCAGGTTTGTAAATCACCTGACTGGGTGATATCTAAAATTGTTTAAATTTATTGTGCTGAGATGAACTGGTGGCAGTGATGGGATATCAGTGGTTAGAGGTGAAGAGAGGAAGGTCACTTAAGACTGCTGCAATGGTCTAGGCAAGAAGTAATGAGAATGTGGGCTGGCGGCCAGAGACAATGGGAAAAAATGACTAATGGAAAACACCAGCAAGGCAGAATTGAGAGAATGTACCTAGTAATTAGAAGTGAGGGTAGAGGAGGAGGAAGAGGCAAACCTGACTACTACAAGGTTTTGAGCGTTGCGCAGAGCAGTCACAAATTTAACACAGACCAGGAAATTATTAATTTCAATTTTCGCCTTCCCACTCTCTCTAGCTCATGTGAATCCAGTATCTATGGGTCTGATAACTACTAGGTGAAACAATGATATCCCAAACCTTTCTCACAACAGCTAACATTATTACCTATACACTATGTCACAGGCACTGTGCCCTACATTTCAGTCTCCTTTAATTCTCACTAATGGGTAGCTCTAACACCTCACTCTTTCTTTGAGCCATTCATTACCTCATCTAATCCGCAAAACTACCCTGAATCAGAGCTACTAACATCCCCATTTTACAGATGACAAGACTAAAACTTAGAGAAACAAAGGAACTTCCCAAGGTCACTAAGCAAAAGAGAGAGCAGATACTCAAACCTAGGCAGTCAGCCTCAGAACACAAGCTCTTAGCCACTGTGCTGCCCTGTAAAACAATGGTCAGATCTGGAAACAAAAGCCAAAGTGAGGCACCCATGCAACACAGTCTGCCTAGAACTTTCAGGCAAGCGAAAGAAAGACACAAGTTCTATTTTAAAACACTGCCTAATACCCAAATAGACTGTAAGTTTAAATGTTTAACTGAGGGGGACTTTTTTTTCATCTAGCCCAAAATGTCATGAAGGTGATTTGCCTTAGAAAATAGATTCAAGGGACATGATTTGTTTTTGTTATACTAGAAATTTCTCTCTGTACCCTTCATCAAATGAGAATTGCTGTGCCTTGTGAAGGTCTGTCAGGAAATGATTGCACAATTGTGCCAGTTCATGCTGTCTGCTTGTCATGGGATTTCCTCTGGGCCTTCTTGTAGTCACTGTGCTGACAGTGGAGCGGGGGCTCTCATCCTTATCTCGGTATAGACTCACATTTCAACATAATCCAATACAGCCAAAAGGCAAATTATGCTAGTGGGAAGGTTTTCCATACTTCCCAGAATTCTAAGCAGCTTTGTGAAGCCTCCTTTCCCTGACAATCTCTTTAACCCATAAGGTCGATCATACCTAAGTGTCATGTGTTAAGTATAATAGTGATTTATGTCCATGTTCTCTAGTTGTGTTATAAATGAAAAGATTTGAATTGTTTAGTGCATCCAACACTTACTCCACACCTTTCTGCAAAATGCTCAAAATAAACCTCCTGTCTACATTCTGTTCAAATGAAAATTTTAGTCATACTTTTCATTTATTATTAATATAACATGCTATGTAAATGTACAGGAGCCTGACAAATGACAATCTACTTCCGTAATTTAAATAATACAAATGCTTGCTGCAGTCTTTATTAGTACACAGCTTTGTTATGGCTTCTTAAAAATAATTTTAAAAAGCGCATGACTCTTGTGGGCTACTCTGTTTAGGAAAGATTAAAGATAACACATTTCTAAGAATCAATTAGTCAGTTGTATATAGGTTCAGATTAGAAAATATTAAATAAATACAGGGAAAAAATACTTTAAATTAGCTTAATTTAGATATGAAAACATTTATTTTATTTATTTTTGAGACAAGGGCTCTCTCTGTCACTCAGGCTGGAGTGCAGTGGCACAAACACATTGCAGCCTGGACCTCCTCGCCTCAAGTACCTCCCAACTCAGCCTCTCGAGTAGCTGGGACTAACGGCACACACCACTATACCTAGCTAATTTTTAAATTTTTTGTACGGATGAGTTCTCACTATGTTGGTCAGGCTTGTCTTGAACTCCTGGCCTCACATGATCCTCCCATCTTGATTTTCCAAAGAGTTGGGATTAAAGGCCTCAGCCACTGTACCTGGTCCCATTTTACTTAAATATCTAATTCAAATCTTCAGTGTTCTACTTATTTGGTGTGTTAATTCCATTATACAAGGTCTTATTTCAGTAATTTCCAGATTGCGCCAGACAAGATATAAAAAAATTCAACTCCAGTCAATAATATTATCTGTCTTCATGTGACCAGGATGAAAAGCTTCTGCTCCCCACATGGAAGCCACAATAAGAAAACAATCTCTAATCCACTAGCAACAAGCAATTAACACTGTAGTTCTGAATAATACTAGGATGTTCACATTCTAATTCCAGCACAAAAGGACTGACTCTTTTCAAAATCCAACTGTGGTTAAGAAATGTGGAGTACAACTTTGGTTAAGGAATGCTGAGGTCACAGATAAAGTGTCACAGATGTCGATGCCAAGGGTACAGATACTGAAAAAGTATCCCCAATAAGGTGGCAGGATTTGGCTGTGGTGTCTTTCTTCAATAACAAAAGCATTCAGAAGGTCCAAGAGCATGATTTAGTTTTTCTCAAAACGTCATGACATCCTGCTGAATCTTCTCCCACTAGGCCTGCTGGGACCAGAGAAACCGATCACATTTTTCTAGCATGCTTTGTATCAAGGCCCTGAAATCCCAAAGAAAAGAAACAAGCAAATTTAGTTGTCATTGTTCATTCTTCACAGAAAACTTAAAAACCTACAGAGTCTTAGAGGATTCAAAAAGTTGACTGATTCTGTGCATCAAGACACAAGCCACACAGTGAAAAGGCAACCTACAGAATGGAACAAAATAATTGCAAATCATATATCTGATAAGGGGTTAATATCCAGAATATCAGAGAACTCTTACAGCAATATCTACAACAAAAACATCCAACCCAATTCAAAATGGACAGGACTTGAATAAGTATAAGCATATGAAAAGATGCTCAACATCTCTCTAATCACCAGAAAAATGTAAATCAAAACCACAATGAGAAAGTACCTGACACCCATTGGGATAGCTACTATGTAACAAAAAACAACAGGAAATGACAAGTGTGGGGCTAGGACATGGAAAAACTGGAACCCTTGTGCACTGCTGGCAGGAAAATAAAATGGTGCAGTCTCTACAAGACAGTATGGTGGTTCTTCAAAAATTAAAAATAGAATTACATATGATTCAAGAATTCCACTTTCAGGTATATACCCAAAAAAACTGAAAACAGTGTCTGGAAGACATATTTGTATACTCATATTCATAGCAGCATTATTCACAATAGCCAGGAAGTAGAAGCAACTCAAGTGTCCGTCAACAGATGAACAGATAAACAAAAGGTGGCATATACATACAATGGAATATTATTCAGCCTTAAGAGGAAAGAAATCCTGCCACATGCTACAACATGGATAAACCTTGAGGATGCTATGCTCAGTGAAATAGGCCGGTCGCAAAGGACAAATATATTAATTCACTGAGCTGAGGTATGTAGAATAGTCAAATTAATAAAAACAGAAAGTAGAATTGTGGTTGCTAGGGGCTAGGTAGAGGAAATAAGTGTTGTTTAATGAGTGTGGAGTTTCAGTTTTGCAAAATGAAAAAGTTCTAGAGACTGGATGCAAAACCATGTGAATACAGTTAATACCACTGAGCTAACATTTTAAAATTGTTAAGATAATAAATTTTATGTGTATTATACCACAATTAAAAAAAAAAAAGACTGAGACATTAGGTATCTGGTACCAGTAATATATTTTTTTTCAGAAAAAGTTTCGCTCCTGTTGCCTAGGCTGGAGTGCAATGGCATGATCTCGGCTCACTGCGACCCCTGCCTGCCAGGTTCAAGCGATTCTCCTGTCTCAGTCTCCCAAGTAGCTGAGATTTACAGGTGTCTGTCACCACACCTGGCAAATATTTTGTATTTTTTTTTTTAGTAGAGACGGGGTTTCACCATGTTGGTCCGGCTGGTCTCGAATTCCTGACCTTGGGTGATCCACCCACCTCAGCCTCCCAAACTGCTGGGATTACAGATGTGAGCCACTACACCCAACGAGGTACCAGTAATATTTTTAAAGAATCAAGGATACATCAGATGATTCGGGTTAATCTGAACAGTATCCTGGTCAGAATTGTGAATGAAATGTTACTTTAGCCTCTTCCCTTAATTACCAGATCAGTATCAGTCTCCTCATGTTAGTGATGAGTCAGAACTAGGTGATCTCCATATCTACCTCTGAAAGTCTGTGGTGTTCTACCTTCTCCAAGCACCATGCAGAGGGCAGGACAAACTGGTATTACCTCTGCCTTTTCTCAGCAATCCTCAGGATATCACAGGTTCTGGTAAACTTCTCTGACAACTCAAGTGCCAGACCACATTCCTGTAGCAGTGACCAAGCCCGATCTGGGCCCATGGACTTAGCTAACAGAAGTGCCACATTCTCCACATTGATGGGGGAAGGCCCATCACTGAGGCTCCCATTTAGTGACTCCTGGGGGCCTGGACTTGTGCTCTTGCTCTGTATGAGATGAAGGAGAAGCTTCCATTCCTCCACAGTCTCTGGGATCCAACCTAAACACACACAGGGAAATTATGTTGGTTTTGACCACTCTTAGCACACTGACTGGATACAGGAGATAGTCAAAACTGAAAATATTTAATACCAAAACATAAAAATATCCAAGAACATAATTGCATCATCTTAATACAAGTTGTATAAATTCTTCATGATAAAGAGAAGTCACAAAATTAACTTCAATTTTTTTTTTTTTTTAAGAGAGACAGTGTGTCACTATGTTGCTCAGGCTGGTGTTGAACTCCTGAGCTCAAGCAGTCCTCCCACCTCAGCCTCCCAAAGTGCTGGGATTATAGGCGTGAATTACTGCTCCCAGGCAGCTTCAGAATTCTTTCAACCACTCAGAAATTATCCTATGCTAGGCACTGGATATGTAATGATGAACAAAAGAGACACAATCCCTGTATTCTTGTGGAGCTTACTGTCTATTAAAGGAGACAAAACTTAAACATGTCAGTATATACTTATAAACTATGCTAAGCACTATGAAAAAAATGAACAAGGAAGCATTAGAGAGAATGGCTGACTGCCTGGAAGATCTGAGAAGGGCTCTATGAGGAAGTGACATTGAACAGAAAGCTAAAAGATGAGACAAGGTTAGAGGGCATGTGCACGGGGCCCACATAATGTGAAAATCTGGAATAGGGACCATCAGAAATAAAAAGGCCTGCATTTCTGATAAAGGAAACATAGAAGACAACGTGACACAGGAAAGGACTTGAATCCAACGAATTTTTCTTTTTTTTTTTTGAGACCAAGTCTTGCTCTGTCACCCAGGCTGGAGTACAGTGGTGCGATCTCAGCTCACTGCAACCTCCGCTTTCCAGGTTCAAGTGATCTCCTGCCTCAACCTCTCCAGTAGCTGGGATTACAGGCAAGCGCCACCACACCAATTTTTGTATTTTTAGTAGAGATAGGGTTTCACTATGTTAGCCAGGCTGGTCTCAAACTCCTGACCTCAGGAGATCGACCCACCTCAGCCTCCCAAAGTGCTGGAATTATAGGCCTGAGCCACCACACCTGGCCAGAATCATCTTTAATTAATCGGATATTTTTTTAAAAGGCAACATGAAGCAGTAAAAAGAGCCTGAGCACAAATTTTGGAGGAAGACCTTGGTATGAACCCCAGCTCTAGCATTTACCTTTAGTAGCTGTGTGACTTTGGGCCAATTAACTGACCTTTCTGTACCTCCAATATCTGAAAAGTAGAATAATAACTATCCCCAGAGTTTGTTATCTCATTGAAAATAACATATGGAAAGCACATAGTATAGTGCCTAACACATAGTAGGCACTTATGAAATAGAAAAGTTGCTTGTAGTTTAGTCTTAATTATGATTTCATAACATATCAAGGGCTACAGATTAAAAAAAAAATACAAAAATGTGACAACTAAGTAGAATTATATATTAAATACAAGATCATTGAAAGGTTCACCAAATTTCTTTGTTGAGAAGTCTGGAATAACTTCTAAAGAATTACAACCAAGAGTAACCAGTTAGGATTGACATACCACTGTCCCCTTGCATCAGGCTCATATCATTGAGATACACAATATTGGTGAAAGCCTCTCTTCTTCTCTCCAGCTCCAAACAGAGAGTTAGATATCCAGGCCAGAAACTTTAAAGAGACCAAAGTTGAAGAAAGGAATAAAAGGCAGTGAATTTATCTGGAGCTGTGCTGTCCAATACAGCAGACACAGCCATACATGGCTATTTCAATTTAAATTAATTAAAAGTAAATAACATCTGAAAGTCAGTTTTTCAGTTAACATATTCACATTTCAAGTACTCCGTGGCTACATGTGGCTAGTGGCCACCCTTGGACAGTTCAGTAGAATATCTCCACTATCACAGAAAGTTCTGTTTAGATGACCTTGATCTAGAGAATTTATTTTTATTTTTTTTAACTTAAATATATATATTTATTTATTTATTTATTTTTAAGACAGGGTTTCACCATATTGTTCAAGCTGGTCTCAAACTCCTGACCTCAGGTGATCCGCCCGCCTCAGCCTCCCAAAGTGCTGGGATTACAGGCGTGAGCCACCGTGCCTGGCTGATCTAGAGAATTTAAGGAAAAAAAAAAAATAGCAACAAATGCTGACATTTGAGGCCAAGCTCCAATTATAAGGCATTTAAGCTTTATTCACTTTATAAACTTTAAAATTCAACACAAACCTAGCATATTTCTTCTCCAAATATGCAAACTTTGAAGTCCTCCTTGACTCTTCCCCCTCCTTCACTTGCTATGTCCAGTATCAGCATGTCTCACTGCATTTTCCTTTGAAATGCCCACTGGATGTGCTCCTTTTGCTGCCCTACTAATCACCAATCCACTCGTGTCTGAATTACTACAACAGCTTCCTGGCTGGCCTTCTGTCTCCAGCCTTCTCATGTATGACATCAGAAATGATCTCTAGAAAGCCCATTTTCATTATGCAATTTTTGCACCAAAAAGTCTAAAAAGGTCTCTACTGATAACTAAATTCTTCTGTCAGCTTTCAATGTCCTGCACGATCTTGTCACCCACCACCTGGCCAGTCTCAGTCTCATTATCAGTGAACAAATATGTATCAAGTGCCTACCACTATACAAATTAGATATAGACACTATGAGGGAAAAGAAAGACACAAGTCCCTATCTCCAAAAGATTATAATCCAGGTGAAACCATAAGATAACATCACCAGGCAATAAATAACTGACTGAAGTGAGATACGGATAATAAGCAATGTCAGTTTTCCATGCTCTTGCTCTGTTTCTCTCACCTAACTCACCCTCTCCCAGCTCCTTTATAAATACAAATCCTATCCAGGTTTTAGGTTTTATCTCAAAATCTCACCTCCTCCCTGAGTCCTTCACCAGCGATTCTATTGAGCCCATTCTGATCACTCTCTTACTGTATTAATTATAAAAGCCTGTATCGATTATAATTGGTATCACATAATCTGATGCTTAATTAAATACTATCTACATGCCTGAGAACTGGGGCTGGCAACTAAACAGAGGGAGTGGAAAGGAATTAGGAAAGGCTACACACACCAACAAAAAAAAACAAATGCACGAAATTTAAAAGGGAAAAAGATGTTTAATTTACTATCACTTAAAACAAAAAGGTACTTTTACACAGCAAAAAGAATTCCCAAATAATAATGCCTATCAATTAAGACCCTTAACTATAAGGTTGTTAACTGAAATGTTTCTAATCTTAACTTCAGTTTCTAAGAAAATTCTCACTTACCCACAAGACCTGCAGATGTCAGTCATTTTCTCTTTGGTTATAAACTCTGCAGGAAGTTTAATTAGATGAAGGATCAGCTGACTGTAACCCCAGGAAAGCAAGTGTGAATGAGGCCTATGAAATGAAAAAGTATCAGTAAATTAGATAGGAAATAAACTGTAGAAAGTGCTTATTAATCACCTAATAGGAAAGAACAGAGTTTAATTGCAATATATTAAAACACTTCTATTTGGCTTTTGAAAAATTAAAAATAGCTATTTTCCTATAACCTCTTTAAAGATTAGAGACTAGGTAATCAAAAGCAAAAGAAATAAATTCTTTTTTTTTCTTTTAATTCTATAATTCCATCACTCACAGATAACCACTGCATATCCTTCCAGACTTTTTGCTAGAAATTTAAGAAAGGCATTTGGGGGTCTTTTAAGGAGCTTTTCCTGGAGGAAAACGAAAGGAATATAGTTCTGACACAAGTAGCAGTGTGTACTTTTTTTTGAATTTTATTTTTTTTTTAAGTCCTAAATCAGGTTATGTCTAGAAATGCCTTGACAAATTTTTAGGAAGAAAACACACACATACTTATCTCCCTAATCGCCCCCATCCCACCACCACCACCCAGTTTAATCCTCTTGCAGGCTTAATCATCAAGATCTCTTAATGTGGGTCCATGAAAAACCTGCAAGGGGTCAGTTGTGCAAAATTTTGCATGCCTGTGCATTTTTCTAAAAGGAATCATCAGATTCTTACAGGGTGACCCAAAAATATTTCAAAGCCACTAAGAAATACACTTAATCTCATTACTACCATAACTTGGGTCTTCCATAGCTATTCCTAAAGTGAGCCCAGAATGCCATATATGAATAAACCAGTTCCATTCCAAAGGAACACTGAAGCTTAATCCTTAGAAAGAAGACTCCTAGCCAAGTGCAGTGGCTCATGCCTGTAATCCCAACACTTTGGGAGGCCAAGGCAGGTAGATAGCTTGAGCCCAGGAGATTGAGATCAGCCTGGGCCATAAGGTGAAATTCCATCTGTACAAAAAATGAGCCGTGCACGGTGGTGTGCTCCTGTGTTCCCAGCTACTCAGGAAGCTAAGGTGGGAAGGCTGAATTGCGTGAGCCTAGGAGGTCAAGGCTGCAGGAAGCCATGATTTTACCACTACATTCCAGCCTAGGTAACAGAGTGAGATCCTATCTCAAAATAAAAAAAAAAGAAAGAGGACTTCTTCTGTACCTGGGGTAACCTTCATCATCCATTATGCTGGTGATTGGTGGAGCATCAAGGGACACTGCCAAAAGCAGCCAATCCAACCTTAAAGACTCTGGTTGCAGAAGGGACTCAAGAAAACAGGACCTAAGAGAAAGTTCGGGGAAAAAGTCACCAATCTTCACACTAAGAAAGGAAACATAAAATGTGGGGAGTGTAAAGAAAACCTGATTAAAAGATGAATACAGTAGATGAAGTAACCTGAAAACTCTTCTGCTAAAAGAAGTGTCTAGAAATACTGGAGACTAAGCTCCAAGATAACAAGAAAAATGTCAAAGGACCAAAAAAGAAAAAAAAAAAGAGAGAGAGAAAGAAACAAATAAAAACCAGTGTGGCCAAGGTAGGAAGATCACTGAGACCATAAGTTTGAGGCTGTAGTATGCTATGATTACATCTATGAATAGCCCCTGCATCTAGCTTAGGCAACATTGTAGCAAATATGAACCAATCAAAAGAAGAAAGGAGGAAGCTGTTAGTCTAATAAGCCAGGGGCACAGGTCACAAGTGTTAGAAGCATGGGGAGACAGAAAATCAGACATCAGCCTAAAAGAGAGAAGAGCTGGAACTGATATCTATGGCAATAAAAATGTGGCAATGAATCCACTCACTGCAAAGACAGTAAGAAGCTTGTCTTCTTAGTCCAGGCCCTGAATCAAGGGTTTAATTTTGCACTGATCTGAGAATCTCTGAGAGGGAGGGAAATAAGCATGGTACATATACATTTGTAATGTGTGGTGTGACATGTGGCAGAACGTTACAAGGCTGCCCAAATCCTCCTCTTCCATAGCAGGTGCCCTTGGTAATTAACAGTAAAAATGTGACACCTGCTTATAAAAGAGAACCAATGCCCTATCAAAAGAAAGGAGTCTGCAAATATGCTCTCCTTCTCACCGCTGATCTTCAGGCCTTGATTTCACCAGACTGTCTAAATAGGCCAAAAACTCCGCAGGGTGATTATGACAAAGTTGTATGATATCCGATGGCAAAATGGATGGATAGAACTTGATTAAGGATCGAAGGGCAGATTCCCCAAACTTCTCATACAACCTGCATTTAAAAACAAAACACTTTAGTCTCTAATTCCAGTGAAATGATATAACTTGGTTACATTTGAGTTACTTATTACAAATGAAAATAAATATAATAACAGAAGCTGCCTCATATGCAAATGAGTAAAACGTTAGAGACTAAAATACACAAAAAATGCATGTGCTTTAGTCCATATAAACAACATATAGGACAACTTACCTGGTAGCATAAGCAATCAACACAGGACTGTCAAAAGGAACTGCAGCATCTAGTAACTTGAGTCTTGTTGGTAGATCTCCTTCTTCCATCTCCATATACACAGGATTGGAACTTGCCATTTCTGAAATATAAAGCATATCCTTTTCCCTTTAGCTCTTGGGTGGAAATACTCAATTCATGAACATGTTCCTTCAGCAATCATTAGTCACATACCTACTGTGTGGACCCACTATGTGAAAGGCCCAGTGTTTGTTAAGCATTGTAGGAGAAACAAAAGAACAAGAGCTGCATCTCTACTTTTAAGAATCTTAAAATCAAATTGGGAGGCAAAGCATATTGGAAGTTTTAAAGAAGACAAAGGAACATATAATTAATATATCAGTGACTATTACTCTTAAAATAATGAGTATCTGGGGCTATACATAGCAACCATGCATATATACACATATCACAAAGCTATATACATAGCTACTATCAATGCCAAGTTGCTCAGTTTTTTCTAGAACTAGTATTCTTACACCATCTTTTAAAATTAATTAAATTCAATGAAATTAATTTTAAAATATTGGACGTTTTTAAAGATGTCAGTATAGCAAATATTCATTCTCTGAAGAACAAAAGATTTGACTTTGGAACAGTCAAATGTCATTTAAAATCAAGTTTGGTGAATGAAATAAGTGATTATCTAAAACTATTTGTGTGTGTTTTTTTAATATATTTTATTGCATTTCAGGTTTTGGGGTACATGTGAAGAACATGCAGGATTGTTGCACAGGTACATACATGGCAATGTGGTTTGCTGCCTTCTTCCCATCACCTATATCTGGCATTTCTCCCCATGTTATCCTTCCCCAACTCCTCACCCCCCACCATTTGTTGTTTTTTTAAAAAAAGTATGAATCTAAAGCAAAGTGGGTTTTTTTCCCAAGTAGTTTTCTTTTTCAGTTTTTTAGAAACCGGGTCTCATTCTGTCACCCAGGTTGGAATGCGGTGGTGATCACTGCAGCCTTGAACTCCTGACGTGTGTGTGTGTGTGTGTGTGTGCGCGTGTGTGTGTAAAGACAGGGTCTTGCTACGATGCCTAGGCTGGGCAAGTAGCTTTCAACTAGCTCTGAAGACAAATCCCAAATAACAGTTCCGAAAGCTGTTTCTCATAATTATAACATTAGAAGGGTGAGGCCTACTCACCAGGTTCTAAGAGCCAACATTCAATTTCTGATACATGCTTTTTTTAAAAAGTCATTTTTTCCCCCAACCTCATTGTTTCACATTTGACTGTGTCAGGCAGTAAGTCCTTTAAAGGAATTCAGAGGAGGAAGCCATTCAGAGGTTTGGGGAAGCCTTATGACTGTGTGGGAGCTAAATCAGACATATCCACCTAAATTCAAGTAAGCAGCCACATCACTCAAATGGTCCACCATGCTTCTTCTAGCCAGCACTGGTAGTAACAACCATCACTCTGTCTAACAGAGACTCTTTTCTGCTCTTCTGTGACCAGGTAGCATCACAGAGATAGATACAGTAAACTTACAATGAGTAATAATGTCACACCTACCTGAGGAGAAATAGCTTGCTTCTTATTTCACACAAAAGACAATCTATCTCAACTCAGAAAAAAAAACATTATTATGCTTTTAACTGCTATATTTGAATTAAAGCAGATCTGTAACTATAGATCCATGTTTCTAGAAAGCTAAAATATCTTTAAGTAAGATGACATAAAAATGTAACTCTATTCACTTTTGGTAATGAATGAAAAGTTTGCTTAAAGTCTAAATCAATTATTAGAAATACAGCATCTGTTATTCAAGCAGAATGTGGAATTAAAATTCACTTCAAAAACATGGGACTAGGGCTGCAGAAAAGGCAATGCATAGTTTTTAGGGTATGAGAGCTGGTTTCTATTATATGTCAGGGTGACACACAGAGTGACCTTCAGCCAAGGTAGATACTGCTGGATGTGCACCAAAGTCTCTGAGGCAGACATGTAAGCAAGCTCTTCACCTATATTCATTCTTTTTGTCCTGGACACCTGGAGAGATTACATTTCCCAGTTTCCTTTGCAGTTAGTTGGGGCCATATGATAGAATTCTCACCAATGGAAATGTATACAGAACAGACGTAAGCTACTACCAGGCCAGGCCTGTAAGACAGCATGTTCTACCTGCTTTTCCCGGACACAGCAACCCAAACACAACCACAACCTTTAAGGGAAGCTGGAGCTTAAAATAATGGAAGGAACTTGGAATGCTGAATTACCACCTGGAAGACAGCTACCCACTGACCTGGAATACTTGTCCTGGACTGTTACGCAAGCAAGAAATACACTTCTGGCAGGGTGCAGGGGCTCACGCCTGTAATCCCAGCACTTTGGGAGGCTGAGGTGGGTGGATCACCTGAGGTCAGGAGTTCGAGACCAGCCTGGCCAACATGGTAAACCCTGTCTCTACTAAAAATACAAAAATCAGCTGGGTGTGATGGTGGGCACCTGTATTCCCAGCTACCAGGGAGGCTGAGGCAGGAGAATCACTTGAACCTAGGAGGTGGGGGCTGCAGTGAGCCGAGATTGTGCCACTGCACTCTAGCCTGGGCAACAGGAATAAGACTTCATCTCAAAAAAATAAAAATAAAATAAAAATACACTTCTACTTATGTCTGTGTTACTATGACGTATTTATTATAGCCATTTAGCTACCTACCTAAGATCTCTCTGTGCCTCAGATTCCTTATCTATAAAATGGAATAACACCATCTACTCCAAAGATTACTGTAAGGATGAAATGAGGCAATGCTGAAAAATGTTTACCATGATATCTGGCACACAGTAAGTACTCTACATAGTATATTATTTTTGTATTAGTAAGTTACAAGAGGGATTTTCTTCTTTTAATACATCTGCATTTATGAACATTTTACTTTAACCTCAACTTCTCCAACACTGCTCTGCTATTTTCTGAATGTTATTATGAGAGAAATAAAACTAATTTCTAGGGCCAAGCATGGAGGCTCATACCTATAATCCCAGCATTTTGGGAGGCTAAGGTGGGAAGATTGCTTTGAGGTCAGGATTTCAAGATCAACCTGGACAACATAGTAAGACCCCATCTCTACAAAAAATGAAATCAGCCAGGTATAGTGGCACATGCCTATAATCCCACTACTCAGAAAACTGAGGCAGGAGGATCACTTGAACCCAAGAGGTCAAGGCTGCAGTGAGCCATGATCACACCACTGCATTCCAGCATGGGCACAGAGACCCTGTCTCTAAAAATAAAAAATAGGGCCAGGCACAGTGGCTCATACCTGTAATCCCAGCACTCTGGGAGTCCAAGGCAGGTGGATCACTTGAGGTCAGGCATTCAAGACCAGCATGGCCAACACGGCAAAACCGCGTCTCTACTAAAAATACAAAAATTAGCCGGGTGTGGTAACGTGCATCTGTAGTCCCAGCTACTTGGGAGGCTGAGGCAAAAGCAAGCGGAGGTTGCAGTGAGCCAAGATGGTACCACTGCACTCCAGCCTGGGCAACAGAGTGAAACTCTACCTCAAAAAAAATAAAATAAAATAATTTCTTATAATCCAGTTGTAAATTTAACCAATGTCTGAAGAACTATTAAAAGTTAAAATGAATGAAAAACAGAATAGCAGGTTGATCAGAACAGATGTGATTTTCTACTTAAACCTTTTTAACCCAAAACTCAAAATTGCTACTGCTTTTTGATACAAATTTCTATCTTTGATAAGGCAATCTGATTATTACCTTTCAATCCTTCAATAAAAGTATCCCAAACAGAAGGGCTATTAGTATAACTAAGCTTGATACTCTCCTTCGCTCTTTTCAAGTCCAGGAGAAAAAAGTATTTCTTCAGGAACTGGCAAGCCAGAATCTCAGGAGAGTACTGTTGCAAAGTGTGGTCCACATGTCCGCTGGTGCTTTTGATCTTAGAATTCAATACATTCAACTCCAAACATAATGTTGTCAATTCAGCCAGGTCATTCTGAAGACCACTTGGAATGGTGCATGGAGAACATATTTGAAACAGGTCATCCAAAGGTTCCCTTGGACTCCTTACACATTCACATACTGTTTTATCAACAGTTTCTTCATTGCCTAAAGAGTCCCTTTTTTCTTTTTCATTCTCTTCATCTAATATTCCCTTTTTTGATTCATTAACCAATAGTATATCCTGGTTCAATTTTGTGGGTGAGTTGTCAGTATCTGAAATGGCTGAAAAGTCCTTCATGGCAAATGCTTCTTCTAAATGTGAAAGCCACTCCTGTAAAACCATTCTCAGAGACTCAGGTTCAAATAAAACCAGAGGGTCCTGTAGCTTGGTCCTATACAAGACAGAGAAGTATGAAATTTATGTTTCATGTGTTTTTCTTAAAACAAATTAATTCATGCTAAATACATCTAGCCAATATAACATACTCATCTGGAATAAATGTTACTTTTCAATTTTTTTTTTTTTTGAGACAGAGTCTCGCTCTGTCACCAGGCTGGAGTGCAGTGGTGCAACCTCAGCTCACTGAAACCTCTGCCTCCTGAGTTCAAGTGATTCTTGTGCCTCAGCCTCCCGAGCAGCTGGGACTACAGGCATGCACCCCTACGCCCAGCTAAGTTTTTTGTATTTTTCAGTAGAGATGGGGTTTCACCATGTTGGCCAGGATGGTCTCGATCTCTTGACCTTGTGATAGCCCGCCTCAGCCTCCCAAAGTGCTGGGATTATAGGCCTAAGACACCATGCCCAGCCATGTTTCGACTTTTTAAATAAAAATTATCTCAACAAGATGATCAAACAGAGAACATAAACTTTGTAGTGTTTTACTAATTCTTCAATTTTTTTTTTTTTTTGAGATAGGGTCTTGTTTTTGTCACCCAGGCTAGAGTGCAGTGGCACAAACACAGCTCACTGCAGGCTCAAGTGATCCTCCCGCCTCAGCCTCCTGAGTAGCTGGGAATACAGGTATATGCCACTATACCCAGCTATTTTTTGTATTTGGGGTTTTATCATGTTGCCCTGGGTGGTCTCAAACTTCTGAGCTCAAGCGATCCACCCACCTCGGCCTCCCAAAGTGCTGGGATTAATAGGCATGAGCCACTGCACCCAGACTAATTCTTCAATTTCAATTCCAAATGAGGCTACCTCTGTCCCAAACTGTCTCGGGACCACTGCTGATGGTCTCAGAAAGTCATTCCCATTCTGGGCTTGTGTGAAAACTGCCAATCTTCACAGTAGTTTTACACACAAAGCTAGGAATACTGCAAGTCAAATATCAAAAAATTAATGGGAAAAAAATCTTACTGCTGCCAAGAATAAAAACTCCAAGTGCCTGGGTTTTCTATGTTCCTATTACTCCTAGGAAGGCAACTTGGACTTAAAAGGAAAGACCATTTATAGCAACTTCTCTAATCAACTATCTATTTCATATAAGGCCCATATAAACTTACAATATAATGATTCACTTCGTTTATTAAACTGCCCTTAGAAGTCACTAAAAAAGTTTCTCATTATACTCACATTGCTTCTGCTGTTGCTACTTTAAGCTCCTGGAACCTGTCTTCTTCCAGAGGTAGACTAGTTACCTCTTTAACCTCCCTAAGAAAGTGTGAAAAATAACATTCACAAGAGTCAGACAGGATCAGAGCTTTTTTTTTTTTTTTTTTTTTTTGAGACAGGGTCTCACTCTGTCACCCAGGCTGGAGTGCAGTGGCCTGATCTTGGCTCATAGCAACCTCTGCCTCCTGGGTTCAAGCAATTCTCTCTGCCTCAGCCTCAGAGCTTTCTTAGACAAATATTTCTTACGTTACTAAGTGGCAAGTATTATACTCATGTTACATGAGATAAATAGATGAATAGAAAATGTAGTCCTTGGCCTTAAGGTAATAAGCTTCACTAAGCCCTAATTAGAAAGAAAGGTATGCAAACAATTAAGTATAATTTAAAAAAAGAATAAGTTGAATACCAAAGGGCAGCTTTTTAAAGAGCACTGTGATATGAAAGCAGAGAAGAAATCATTTTTTCTGACTAGGCAAAGGGACACATTCCTAAGGAGGTATTACTTGTGCTACAAAAAATGGTGGGAGAGAATACTCCAGATAGAAGACATAGCATGAAGAAAAGTAGTGAGGTATCAGAGCAAACACTTAGTTCTCTGACAGGAGTGGAATTTACAGCACTTAAAAGGATGTGGCTAGAAAGGTAGCTAAGGTTAGACTGAAGGCTGCACTAAATGCCATGTCAAAAAATCTGTACTCTTTTTCTATAAACATATGGATTCACTAAGTTATTCTGAGGATTACAAATCTTTTATTTCATCTGACTGTCCAGATACACTGGTCCCATGGGTTTCTCTCTTAATTCCTGGGTAAGCGCTGAATTTGCTTGCCTTTAATGCCCAGATTCCCTGAACTATAAGGCAGAAACCAGAGAGACAAGATACTTCATGCTATGCCCAATCAAGGGCTCTGCTACAACTCTACCACAGGACCAGGCCATAAGCATATCATGTGAAGGTACCTGACAGGACATCAATGCCAACTGTTTGATCAACAGTTTCTTCATTGCCTAAAGAATTCCCTTTTTCTTTTTCATTATCTCAATCCAATACTCTCTTTACTGACTCATAAAGTAATAACACATTCTGGATCTTACAGGCCAGAGAGCATCAGTCACATTCCTAAAGTCACATACTAGTCATAAGCAGAGCCAGGACAAGGCCTACATCCTTGGTCATCCTACTCTTAATCAAACACTCCTGTGAGATCCCAGAAGTTTGAAGAGATTGTTGGGGAGGGAGGGGAGTTGTGCAGGGGATGGAAGAGGTACTAAATTAAAACTCTGCTCAATAGAGCTGCATCAGGGTTGATGTAATTTTTCAACACTTTGTGGAATTCACAATTTTTATAAGCTACACAATCTTCAACTAATGGGGACATACATGTACCTTCTTCAAAAGGACACAGGCTATGGCACAGGTGTCCAATCTTTTGGCTTCCCTGGGCCACACAGGAAGAAGTGTCTTGGGCCACACATAAAATACACTAACACTAAGAATAGCTGATGAGATAAAAATAAAAATAAAATAAATTTAAAAATCACAAAAAAACTCATGTTTTAAGAAAGTTTACAAATTTGTGTTGGGCCACTTTCAAAGCCATCCTGGGTCACATGAGGCCCACAGGCTGCAGGTTGTACAACCTTGGTCTACGGCTTTGTTAAAACTGACAGCTGTATTCCCTAGAATTTACAGAGATTTATGTGTAAGGGCTTACTCAATGTCTTCCTCCTTTGGGCAGATATCTGAACTCACATCCTCTTCACATGATTGCTCATCACCCCTGAGCTCTGGTCTCACTTTCAGATCAGGACTTGTGTGAAGGGTGCCAATCTTCTCAGTAGTTTTGCGCACAAAGCTAGAAACACTAGAAGTCAAATACCAAAAAACTAACGTGAATAAAAACTTATTACTGCCAATAATGAAAACTCAGGTTTTCTGGATACAAATTTTGCTTGTTAAGAAGGGTATATGACGACTAGGTAACAGCTGAGTTGCATGAAGCAATTCTTTGTTATTCTGTAACCAGAAGGCAGCTGATGACCACAAGATAATCACAATTTGTATCCAGTAAAACCCAGATTTTCATTCTTCAGTTTTCTGTGTTTCTATTAGTCCTAGGAAGGCAACTTGGACTTAATAAGGAATGTTTATAGCAACTTCTCTGTTCAAATACTAGCATTTCACATAAGGCCCATATAAAACGTACAATATGATTCACTTTATTTACTAAACTGCCCTAAGAAACCAATGTTTCAGTTCTAAAGAAAAGGTCTTTAACTCCAGCTGTATCTGTAATATTTCTGTCAACTTAGGCAAAGTAAGCCATGTGATCATCAGCCCCATCTAGTCACAAAATAACAAAGAATTGCTTCATGCAACTCAGTTAGCTGTTAACTAGCCACAATACAACCTTCTTAACAAGAAGTTGAATCCAATAGGACTCAGATAAGCTGTTAAGTAACTGCACAAAGTCTTCCCTCTCAAATTCAAATGTCAACCCTGGTCCATGGAGTAGCTAGAAAGAATTCTGAAAAGACTCCAAGTCTGAACCCAAACTGACCAACTAAAGACTAAAGAAAGAATCAACTAAAGACTAAAGATACGTGGAAACTATTCCCATCAGACTTTTAATTTTTGATCTCTCAAGGGTGGAGGTACCTACATCTTTAACTCAAATAGTACTAAACAGAGGGAAGCTGGATTCCCCAAGGTAAATGAGAAGTTAATAGCTTTATATGACAGGTATACGGAAAACAAGAGACTTCCTTTTTTTCATTTTCCATTCTCAGCACAAATTACCTAATGTGACAACTGAAGTAAGATCAGAAATGGAATTAAATGACAAGACTAATTGATTTACCTTTCTTTGACAGCCTGAAGAGACACAAGAGGAGATGGGGAACGAAATGGTAATGGAATGCCGAAGGGAAGAAAAGTTTCATTCTTATCTGTCTCAAACATCACTGGAGCATGAGAAACATTGTCTAATGAATGGAATCAGGAAAAAAAGAAACAAAATCTAATCACATGGGAGTTGTTTTAATCTTAAAAAAAAATTCTGAAATGAATAAACCGAAAAAAATGAAGGATTCAATATTAAAATCACAACTAACCCAGAAACAAATGAGTGGAACACAGGTTTACAAAATGCACGGGATGGTCCACATAAAACACTGAGGCAGGTACCTTCATTTGCCTACTAACCCTGAATCCCCAAAAGTCAAAAGGGAAGTTTAGGGTCTCTATTATTCTCTTCTCAATAGTTCAGCCACAGGAATACTTGCACATCGGAAAAGGAAGGCAATGACCCCCAAAACTGCAGTAATTTTTCATTCCTGATGAAAAATAATTTGGTTAGTCAGGATAAAATCTTCCCACTCTTTTGGTTAATGACCTTTCTTTAACTTTTCCAGCATTTTGATGCATGATCAAAAATATGCCCTAATGTTAGTCCAATCATAAGGGGAAAAAATACAAAACATAAACCAACTCTTTAGTGGTGAGCAGATCTGTAAATATGGATGGAAAGTTCTATCAACATGTTAAAAAATATTAACACTTCAGAGAAATTCTGTGCACAAGATAATCCTGGTAACAAGAACTTGTGGAAAATAATGGCAACCAATAACAGCACATCAGCAACCAACAACAGACACATTCATCACCTTCATTTGCATGTGAGCCATAGCACTGATCTGGCAGGTCCTCTTCTTGCTGTGAGGTGAATTCTTTACATCTCTCATCTTCTGAGAGGGTTTGGCTGTGAAGAGAGCAAGAGTCTTCATCTGACTGACTGCCTCTTCTACTACTAATGACACGATAAATACCAGAGTCCAAGATGCTGAAACTTTCCTAAAAATTAAAAGAATTCCAAAAATATAAATTAAAAATTTCCTTTATAACATTAATATAACTTTTTCAGAGAAATACCAACACTCAAGTGAAAAGTTAATAACAACCATTATGGCTTATTGGAACAAACTGGTGAGCAAGACTTAGGCGCCTGGCACCTGGGTCACTCCATGTGCTAGTGGCATCAGCTGCCATATTTCTCTAGCTTGTCTTCATAAAGCACGGCAGTGAGAATGGGGATTAAATGAGATCATCCTGAGCTGCATTCAGACTCAAATTAGCATGAAGCACCTGAAATCACATATTAGAGGAACAGAACTTATGCTGGGAGCTATATATCAGGGAACAGAAAATAATAAACAATGACAAAATAAAATGTGGCTCCAAGACAACCTAAATGGAGGCTTCACAGAGCTATCCAGTAGCTGAACAAAAGTTCACCCCTTCCCACCAAAACATCTAAATGGAAATCTAAACAACAAATTTGGGGAGCCTAGAGGTAAGTAAGTACAACTGAAGGTTGAAAAATCTTACCCTACAAAATCCTTTAAAGGTGAGAATACTTACATGTGATGAAATGGAGCTTCTTCTACTGCTACAAGCTGAATCCAAAGGTTCAAATTTTAAGATCAATTCCTCCAGTTGAGAAATTAGATCACTGTAGGTGGCATGGTCCAGCTGACATTTCAAATGCTCCAATTTATCGACAGTCAAAGTTTTTCTTGCCTAATAAAAGGGTATTGCAACGGAATAGCTTACTATTTGTAAGTAAATCTACATTCAAATGGCTAATATATTGAAAGAGGTCTTATATAGAACATAAAACTTCAATGGTGCTTTAAAAAGGCTTAGCAAGCTAGTGAAAGATTTAATGAGAATTTTCTTAAGAATTAAGAATTTAAGGCTGGGCATGGAGGCTCATGCCTATAATCCTAGCACTTTGAGAGGCCAAGGTGGGTGGATCACTTGCAGTCAGGAGTTCAAGACCAGTTTGGCCAACATGGTGAAACTCTGTCTTAAAAAAATTAATTAAGATTTACAATATACACAATTATCCCCTTAAAAACAAGTTTTGAAACAAATAAATGTGTGTGTAAATTTATTTTAAATAGAAATTGTACCCTCTCTCTTACCCTCTATCCACCCCTAGATGTATCTATCATGCTTTCTATGGGTATGTATTGCTGTATCTATAGGTCATACAGACAGGGCTAATAAAATCAAGCAATTCTATAACACAATCTTGCAAGCTAGGATAGTTTTACCAATCCATGGTAAAGATGTCTAAGTAAGTTCTGACTCACTCTGCTGGCAATGACAGAATTTTGGAAAAGACAGCATGTGCGAGCAGCCAGGTTCCATAGGCCTCTTCTTAGCAGGCGTTCCACACAGCGCTCCACAGATATCAGGGAGAAATGTGAGACTTTCCCATTTAGGTGCAAACAGAATAATTCATTCTTGCAGACAGCCACATCCTGAATATCTACAAAAACCATAGGTGTGAACATACAAAATGTTAACCAAATACCCCTTACAATTTTAAAAGGGCTGAAATTACTCTAATAAATTCATTTCTTATGTAGGGTTTTGCTTGACTGAATTTCATCTCTATTTTTGTACTTGCAGTTCAATGAAGAAATCATTTTAGACACTATTCTAAAAAGATCAAGAATAAAAGATGTGAAGAAAGAACTGTATCTCTCTGACCTAAAGCCTTATGTTTAAAAATGCTGTTTTCTGTGAAAAGGAATTAGGACATTCCTTTTCACAGAAAAAGAGGATAATCTACATTAGAGGCCACACTATAAGGCTCCTGAGAGTTACAACCTGGTCCTCAATGAATGGATTTTAACACGGTATCTAAATAAATATACAGTTCATGAGAAAATATCTGCCTTCAAGAAATTATCTGTCTTGGCAGAGTATCTTGAAAGAACTTAAAAGACTAGTTGTCAAAAGACATACTTAAGAAATTTATGTCACAAAAAAATCACTGTTGATGAGACCAAAGTAATGATTTCTTCTTCTCTCTCCTTTTTTGTTTTTTACAAAAGTAGAAAAAGAACCAAAAAGTCAACATACACTCTCTACTGAGCAGCAATGGTAAAAAAGCTAGATTTCCCCCATTTCTGGTTTTAACTCAAAGAATATGGAGATTGATTTTCTGTCTCAGTCACATATGATGGCTGTTGTTCCCACAAGAAAATGTTGAACCCCAAACTATAAAGATACAAAATGGGAGTCAAAGCAAGACTTCTGGCAGGGATAAAGACTCAGGGCAATAGAGGGAAAATATTAACCTGTTTGTTCCTTTGCAGCAGTTACTAATGAAAATTGCAGTTAAAATTACCCATGAAAACTGGAGGACATTATGTTAAGTGAAATAAACCAGGAAAAAAAAAAGTTAAAAGACTATATGTTCTCATTCATATGCAGAAGCTAGAAAAATGTGATTTCACATAAGTAAAAAAGTAGAACAGAGGTGACCAGATTCTGGGAAGAAGAGGAAGGGGGAGACATGGAAAGACTTGTTAAAGGATACAAAATTATAGTTAGATAGGAGGAATAAGTTATACTGTTCCATAGCATTGTAGGATGACTATAGTTAATAATAATGCATATTTTCAAAGAGTTAGAAGGATAATGAATGTTTTCAGCACAAAGAGCTAATAAATGTTTAAGATGATAGATATGCTAATTAACCTGATCTGATCAGGGTACCCTATCCACTGTATGTATCGAAACATAACTATGTACCCTATAAATATGTAAAATTACTATATGTTAATTAAAAAATAAATAAAATTACTCATGAAAAAATTGCTGAATACAAATTCACAAATGCATGTTTGGAAAGTACCTTACAATGGGAGGTATCTATGATCAACCTTTAAAAGAAAGGTGGCCAGGCATGGTGGCTCAGGCCAATAATCCCAGAACTTTGGGAAGTCGAGGCGGGCAGATCACCTGAGGTCAGGAGTTTGAGAGCAGCCTGCCCAACATAGTGAAACTCCATCTCTACTAAAAATAACAAAAATTAACCAGGCGTAGTGGTGCACATCTATAATCCCAGCTACTCAGAAGGCTGAGGCAGGAGAATCACTTAAACTCGGGAGGCGGAGGTTGCCGTGAGCCAAGATTGCACCAGTGTACTCCAGCGTGGGTAAAAGAACAAGACTCTGTCTCAAAAAAAAAAAAAAAAAAAAGTTACCTCATCCTATTTTTCAACTTCTTAAATTATAAGAGAATCCTTCTATAACAATCAAATTTTCATAAGCATCAGATTAAAAATTACATAAAGAAACATATAATTACCTTTGACTTCACTCCAAAGAAGTACTTGAACATTTAGAGGAATGAAAATATAAATTCCTCTTTCTGTCCAAGTCAGCACACAATGCTCACTGCAAGAGAAAAAGTCAAGAGAATTCAAGTGGGCTAGGTTATAAAAGTTCATAATTCCCTGAATTCAGATCCTCATATTAGCTATTAAAGTAAAATCAGATTGTACAAAGAAAATACAAGAGTGATCCAGCTAGTCAAGTCCTAACCTTTCTGTTTGTAACAACAGCCCACTAACAAATAGTGTACTATGATGCCAAATTGGAAAAATTCAGATACATATACTAGATATTTTACAGTAAAAGAAAAGGCTCAGCTGGGCGTGGTGTCTCATGCCTGTAGTCTAATACTTAAGAAGGCTGAGGTGTGTGGACCACTTGAAGTCAGGAGTTCAGGACCAGCCTGGCCAACATGGTGAAACCCTGTCTCTACTGAAAATACAAAAATTAGCCGGGCATGGTGGTGCATGCCTGTAATCCCAGCTACTCAGGAGGCTGAGACAGGAGAATCACTTCAAACCAGGAGGCAGAGGCGGCTGCAGTGAGCCAATATTGTGCCACTGCACTCCAGCCTGGGCAACAGAGTGAGATTCTGTCTCAAAAAATAAGAAAAAAAGAAAAGGCTGGTATCCAGAAAAAGAAGAGCTTAGGGACCTTTACCTAATGTTTGTTAAAGCAGCTGAACTTTCCATACTTGACATGATAGGGGCACATTTAAAACAAAGACTAACATCTTACTGCCAATCATTACTCCAGTGAGCCACTTTTAGGAACGGTAATATTTTGATGTCATTACTTGTGTGGGCAACAAAAGGCGGGGTACTTCTGGTCAACAATGTGCCAGGAGCTTTATTAAAGGCTCTGTCTATATTACCTAACTTTGTAGAAGCCAATTGAGGTAAATATACTATTCTAATTTTATTAAAAAGATAAAAAACTAAAAATTAAAAAGATTAAAAAGGCTCAGAGAGATAAAATAATGTCAAAGGCCACTGAGCATGAAATGTAGAAGAGTCAGAATTTATACCAAGGATAGTCTGGAACCAAAACCTGGACTTTTTTCCTATATAACACAGAATCTATTTCCTCCCCTACTTATCTTCACTAACCTACCCACTATTATCTAGAATCCTAACTATTCCACTTAACTGGATTCTCAAAAAGTCACAGATTCCCAAACTGACAAACCCAATAACCCTTCACCACCTCCCATTTTCTTAACCCCAAGCAGAAGCCAACCCTGCTAACTGTTCTCTTCTTTTTGAACCTCACCTCCCAGGACTCTTGGACACTGCATTTTGTTGGCTCTCTTTCTCTCCAGTCCTCTGGTACTCTCTCTACTTATCTTTTTCTATACTCACTTATCATATAAATATATCTCATATATTACATTTACTCTCTCAAGGCTGCTACTATGTTTTATATACCACTGGTAATCTCCACTTCTTAATGCTGGTCAGTACATTCTCCAACTTACAATCTTCTTAATCTAGCCACCTTTCAAAAATCAGAAGTTCTACTTCCCTCTGAAAACCTCCCTTACAGCCCACAGTACTCACTCTATTTCTTGTACTCAATCTATTTCTTACACTCTGCTCATATGGTACTTAATCATATACTGCACTGTCACAACTCTTACTTCTTACTGTTGTTAAACTTTTTGGAGAAGTAAATCACATCTCTCCAAAAAATTATAATCTTAAGCACAGGGACCCTATTTTTTTTCCTTTATGTTTCCAGGAGTACTAAAAATGGTTCCATGTGG
The DNA here is from genome assembly GCA_004027715.1 of Plecturocebus donacophilus. NCBI lineage: Eukaryota > Metazoa > Chordata > Mammalia > Primates > Pitheciidae > Plecturocebus > Plecturocebus donacophilus. Next base: position 34,552 of record PVKP010014254.1, read on the forward strand.
CTATGAAACTAACTGATTTTTAACAGGAGCTGGGTCTTCATTTAAGTGTTAAACATTTTGTCAATAAGAAAGACCAGACACTATTCCTACAGGAAAGCAATCTTTGTCATAAAATGGAAGAAATGGTCAGAATTTTAATCCAAAGTAAAATTGAGAAGGCTGCCATCAAGAGTCAGAGGAGAGAAAAAAAAAGGAGCCAGAGGATCCCTGAGTAAAGAGATACATAATTTTGATACTGAATTTGACATTCAGCTTGGAAAATTCCTTAGGAATAGCAACCTAGATTAGATGAGGGACTGAGAACTGGAACTTAGATAAAAGCTGATACTTGTAATTTATACATGTTTCATCCCCTTATCCCTTCACTGATAATAAATGGGGACATAAGCCTAACAGCATTGTTCGAGAAGTCTGAAAAAGGAAAGTGATACCAATGTACCCGAAAGAAGGAAACAAAGTACATAAGGATGGGATTTATGGCTTGCAACAGTAAATGTCTCATAGGGCACAGTGTACAAATGAAAAAATAAAAATAAAAAACAGGAACAAAAAGAAGCCCTCCTCTTCTTGCTTTTCAAAGAAACTGTTTGTTGAATTCACTGTCATTTGAGAGCCTTCTATGTGTCTAGCACTGCCCATAGAAAAGGAGTTAACAATCTGATGCTGGGAAGTATATTCATAATACAACAAGAGAGTGGCAATGATAAAGGAGTGAATATGGTTTGACTATCGTACATGCACAGTAACAGGTATCTAATGTAAGCCTCTTGGAGGAATCAGCAGAGGTTTCAAAGTGGCATTAATTGATGCTTAAGCTGAGGCACAGGCAGAGCCAGATCACCAAAGGCTTTGTCTACAATGGTAGGGACTGTAACAGGAGCTTTAAATAGCTACAGTCAAAAAAATAACTCTACCTGGAGAGCTAAGTGTATTGTGGCCCAATTAGTAGAAAACATACTCTTGGGTACTTTGGGAGGCTAAGGTGGGTGGACTGCCTGAGCTTAGGATAGCCTGGGCAACACAGTGAAACCCCGTCTCTACTAAAATGCAAAAAATTAGCCAGGGTGGCAGCATGCACCTGTAGTACCAGCTACTCAGAAGGCTGAGGCAGAATTGCTAGAACCCGGGAGGCGGAGGTTGTTGTGAGCCGAGATTGCACCACTGTACTCCAGCCTGGGCAACAGAGGGAGACTCATCTCTTAAAAAAAAACAAAACAAAAAAAAAACTCTTGGGTAAGGGACTTCCCCACACCCCACACATCACATCATAGTCAACAAATATTTATTAAGCATCTATCATGTGCCAGGCATTGGACCAAGCATTGAGAAAACAATAGTGAACAAAACAGAAATAAAGCCCTCATAGAGCTTACTGTTTAGAATAAGACATGTGTAAATATTATATTAATATAATTATAAACTGTAAAAGTCCCATAAAGGAAGAATGCTAAAGGAGGAGGAGTTTTTAATATGGTTTATCTAATTATGGGCAAATAAATGTCTTTCTCTAGTAATTTTCATGATGAATTATGGAGTTACTAAAGTGTTATAACGTCTGTAATTCACTTTTTTTTTTTTTTTTTAAACAGAGTCTTGCTGTGTCCCAGGCTGGAGTGCAGTGGTACAATCTCAGCTTACTGCAACCTCCACCTTCCAGGTTCAAGCAATTCTCCTGCTACAGCCTCCCTAGTAGCTGGGATTATAGAAGCATACCACCATGCCTGACTAATTTTTATATTTTTAGTAGAGACGGGGTTTCTCCATGTTCACAGGCTAGTCTTGAGCTCCTGACTTCAGATGATCTGCCCGCTGCAGCCTCCCAAAGTGCTGGGATATAGGCATGAGCCACCACACCTGGCCTTATAATTCACTTTTAAATACTTTTTTTTTTTTTTGCGAGGGATGATTTTTTGAGTTAGAATAGAGGCTACCGTGTCTTTAAATACTTTAGTGTAGGAAGTATGACAAATACATAAACTAGTTTTTATCCTTGCTCTTAAGGGCAATTAGTTAACATTTTAATTATTTTTAATAATTGAAAGAACTGACTCAGGTGTTCACACTCCAGTGTATCATATAACAACCTCATACAACATCTGCTGAATCTGCATCAGAGATCTTAGTAACTAGCCTAAGGGATATCAGAAATAATTTTTTATTAATGAAATAAATAGAATTCAAGACCCATATATTGGGTAGAAATCATACACTGGCACTCTTCCTCTTGAAGAACAAGGTGTAAGAATTGTGGGCCCAGCAGTTGACAACTTTCAGCGCAGCACTTTGTGCTGGACTTTGCACCTAATCCAGCTAGAAGGCGAGCTGAACTCTGACGTTAGAATATGGCTGAAACTGCCTCCCACAGATATTTCGTGCAAGTATTTGTCAGAGTACCTACAGGATAGAGAGCTGAAATTTCACCAAGTGTACAAGAACCAGTTCTACAACTATTTTTGTGCCTGCTTGCTAAACAACACAACTGTGTGGCACATTTTGATCTGGGACTTGCTTTCATTATAGCATCCCACCAGATAGAGAAGGTTATAAGGAGGTTAGTAGAGCTATCTTAGCTCTAATTGTTAGAAGTTTCCTGGCAATTATCAACTTTCTAATTGGCTTGGAAAGAGAAGTGTATTTCTAGGATCTTTCCATTCCCTTTAAATACAGAACAGTTCATATAACATAATTATTTCCTAATTTTCTAAAAATAATTTAGTGCAAAAATAACCTTAAAAAACTACCTCTGAACAAGAAACAAAGATAAAAAGCTAAGTATTCTTCCCCCCAACCAAATCAAAGGAAAGGAGAAACTTACCTAAGGTGTAAGAGTTTAGGGAAAGACAAAGATTGAGAAGATCCAACTGTATGATCATACTGAAGTTCTGATCTAAAAGTAAACACATTTGTTAATGAGTTTATCACAACATAAAATTATACTTTTCCTAATATAGGGAAATTTTTGCCTCCAAAACACATTCAAGGGCCTAATTGTATCTGCCTTATTCAACTCACTCTACTCATAGGAAAGGTAATTGATCAAAGACGTTTTTGGTTTTTCTGAATCTTTTAATAAATATTCAACTTCACTCTGAAAAGGTGTAATAAAATCTTTAACACATATAGAATATCAGAGATTTTCACCCAACCTCTACATATAAGCTCTTCAAACATTGTCAACCAGCAATACAAACCATTACCTTAGAGTAATCACAGGGAGAGGTGGCAATGAGAGAAGTTTCTTGAACTGATGTGTACTTAAAACTTCTCCATCAAAGTTCACTTCCCACATCCTAGAGCCTGGGCGAGCACAATATATGAGAGGTTGCTGGCCCCCAGAACATCTTCCAGGAAAGAAGCAAGCTCCATATTCCCCATCTCTTTCCTTGTTTCCGATTTTCCAAAACTTTTCTCTAATATACAGAAAGGAAGAGAAAAGCACATTTATTTACAAAAAAAAAAGTAAAAAACAATGGCACTACAAATCAGCATGGGCATAATAACTCCACTCATAATGCCTTCTCCTTCATTCATATTACCAATATACTGAAAAAAACAATAGAAAGGAAAGATCAAAATAGAGTTCTGGCTCTGATTTGCCATTAGCTATTTCTGTGACAGGAAGAAAATCATTTCATATTAGCACTCAGTTTATTACTCACAGAATAAGAGGCTCAGAATTAACGTGAAGGCCCCTTTTGAATCTAAAAGGTGAGTGCTACCAAACTATTTCGTACATTCTTGAATCCTACAATTGCTTCTAACGTCACTTTGTAAAATGTTCTTTGGACACTTTATGGAAGCTACTAATCTACTTCTCCAACCCTGTCTCCAAGTCACTTCCTAACCACAAACACCCAATAAACTTACTCTTTCCTCAAAAATCCCGTTCCTTCTGAAACTCTGCACTGTGGAGCATTCTGTTACATTAGGATTACATGAATTAGATATATAATAGAGCTTAGTACACTGCCTGGGAACACGGAAGATGATAAGGATGAAGGAGATGTCTCTTCCTAAAATCTCCTGTTACTTACTCGTCATGATTTAGCTCCATCATTCCTCCTCAGAAACTTTCTTTGATTCCCATATATGGAATTACATGCTTCCCATGCTTTGCCTTCATAGCACTTATGACATGATACATGGCAATCATGTCTATCTGAACAGTTGATCATGACTTTTCAGGACAAAGGACACTTCTTATTCCCCTTTTAAATTCCAGTGTATAGCACAGTGTCAGGCCTACAAAATGCACTCAATACACTGTAGAGTTCCATAAACTCAATCTCTTTTATTGAAGAGTGATCTAGTATGCTTTCTAGCATGAATTTACTAGATAACCTCAGAAAACTAATAAATATTTCTGTACTTATTTGCTTTATGAATAAAATATAACATTTGCTTTACTTTAAGAACACAGGTGTAAGAGTGCTTTGAAATGTATACGGAGCAGTACAAGAAGTATTGGTTTCATCATTATACTCCCTATTTGGGAAATAAAATATATTTCTTGCTTATTTTATATCCCCTATGGTACCTAATATAGTGTTAAGGATCTAGAGGAATATAATAAATGTTTGCTGAGTGAAAAATGCAATCAATTCATTATCATTTGTATACTCATTAATCCTACTTTCTATTATTTTTCAAACAAATATGTCACAGGCACAAAGTTGAGTATTTTCACATATGTTACCTTAGTTAATCCTTAACACTAAATTTACATGAAGCAAATTCATATCTATCTCTTTGGCTAGTCACCAGGAGTCTCAGCTTTAAAATATATATATATTGGTTTTTGGGAAGGAAAATAGGTTGAAACAAAAAGATTTTTTAACATAAGTACATATTTTATTATACTATCCATGTCCCCAAAAACTGAATTCTAGCTAATAAAAAGTAGGCACATATAAACATGTTATTTTTACAGCAGGTTCTATGATACTGCCATCTAACTTCAGTTACGAAATAGGTGCATGGAGATTGATTATATAATTCTCCCTTATTTTGTGTAGGCTCAAATCTCTCCATAATAAAATTTTAAGGGGAGATGGTCCTGAGAAATATGACAGCTGCCAGGTCTAGCGAAAAAAAAAATTGGCCAATGAAAATTTCCTTGCAGTGAGAATGACTGAGAATTTTGGCACAGTGATGCATAATGTTCACTTTCAGCTGTTTGCTATTTTGCTCTGGTATTTCACAGCTACCTCTAAAGCACTCCTTTGCCATTCACTGGACCTCTGGCTCTACCTTTGAGATTTTGATGAAACACTTATCTTCATAAAGCTCTTAATTATTCTTCATCTGATTTTACCCTTTAGTAAAATTCTATTAAAACAAAACAAATTTTTGAAACCACAAACTCAAAGAAGCCTTCCTGCTTCCCCCTATAAAAACAGGCCTTTGGCCTTTTCTCATGGTGCTTAGAATATGCCTCAAGCAGCAGGCTCAAGGAATACCTGTCTTAGTCACCCACTGGACTGTCTTAGACTCCTCTGCCTCCTCTATGCTCTCTAACATCAGCTTGCATACAACTGTTTCCTTAACATCTGTGTAGCCAAGGGCAGCGTTTCATGCCTGTAATCCCAGCACTTTGGGAGACTGAGGCAGGAAGATCGCTTGAGCCCAGGAGTCCAAGACCAGCCTGGGTAACATGACAAAACCCAGTCTCTAAATAAAATACAAAAAATTAGCAGAGCATGGTGGCATGTGTCTGTAGACACAGCTACTTGGGAGGCTGAGATAGGAGGATCACTTGAGCCAGGGAAGTTGAGGCTGCAGTGAGCCATGATCATACCACTACACTCCAGCCTGGGTGACAGAGTGAGACTGTCTCAAAATAAAAAAAAAAAAAGGAAAAGGAAAAAAAATCTGTGTAACTGATTGATGGGGCTTGGGGTAGACAACTTCTAAGTTCCTTCCGGTTCCAAAATTCTGCATTTCTGATGACTAATGGTTGGTCAATGTACCTTTCAGTGTCACACAAGAAGGATCGAGTAAGTGAAGATATAAGTAGCCTTCCATCCAAATAATCTAACTGTACAACACAGGAGTCAACTGTTGTTATTGTCTGAACAGGAAACATCACAAAAGCAGCAACTGCCTAAAAGCAATGTGAGAAACAAAATAAAGTTTATTTAATCATAACATACACATGTAATCTCTTCCTCTTTACCTTATAAATGAAAATAACTTGAATAACAAAATAAAGTTTTCAAATAAGCTAAAATTTAATTTGCTTGTAAAAATAACAAAGTTTCACTCACTTAATTTGGAACCTAACTGCAGAAGAAAATTCTTTTAAGGCTCTGTTTGTGATTATCTAATCTTAGAGGTGAGAATGAAAAGGATGAAGGAAGCTTTAGAACATGTTAGTCAGGCATGGTAGCACACACCTATAATCTCAACTACTTGGGAGACTGAGGCAGAAGGATTGCTTGAGCCTAGGAGCTCGAGGCTGCAGTGAGCTAAGATTGCGCTACTACACTTCAGCCTGGGCAACAGAGGAAAAACCTGTCTCTAAATAAAGTTTTGGAGTATGTGAGAGAATTTTTCACCTGTAGATAGTACTTCTCCCTTTGAGAAAAAGACAAAATAAGTCTACTACCTATAGGGTTTCAATTATATTTTATATCTAAAATATATTAAGAATCAATTGCTAACTTTGATAGGTCACAATGGCAAAATCAGAAAAATATTTTGATATCTTCATTAAAATAATTTAGCCAACAGCCAGGTGCAGTGGCTCATGCCTGTAATCCCAGCACTTTGGGAGGGCAAAGTGAGTAGATTGCCTGAGCCCAGGAGTTCCAGACCACTCTGGGCAACAAAACAAAACCCTGTCTACAAAAAAATTTTTAAAAATTAGCCAGGCATGGTGGTGCGTGCCAGTGGTCCCAGCTACTCAGGAGTTTTGAGGGGGAGGATTTGAGCCTAGGCGATCAAGGCTGCAGTGAGCCATGATCTCCACTGTACTTCAGCCTGAGTGACAGAGCAAGACCCTGTCTCAAAATAAATAAAATATAAAAGTAATTTAGCCAATAGTAGTTAGATCCCTTCTTTTCTGCCAAGATCCTAGACAGAAATAAGCCAATGAGAGACAAAAATCCCTCTACTTGTGATGTAATGGCCTTGGAGGAGTGGGACAATGAGAAGCTGATCTGCTCTGTCTTAATGACAGACTGGAGCATTCTGTTAGGGTAACCTGAGTCTCAACCCTTCTACTCAGCAATAACTGCAACAGGAAGCCTGAGGACCTGTAGAGCAGAGCAAAGTCAGAAGGTGCCTTTAAGATTTCATTCAAAATAAGTTATAGCCATCCTGATAAAAAAATATTCCTACACCTGTGATTTTCTTCTATATAAGAAGCAGAGAAGACCAGGAGCCTGGGCAATTGGTGTCATTTCTATGTTTGCCGTTTTATTCACACCAGTAATAAATAGATATCTTTTCTTTTTTAATAGCCTTATACTAAAGAATGCTTTGTTGAAATGAGCCATGCAGGTGAATCAGGAAGAACTGCAATAGATAATATGCAAAGTACTGAAGTTAGCTCAGAAAAGCCATTCTGCAACAGTATTGAGCTAAAACAGGCCACCATATGTACTATATACAAGCAGGTCTCTTCAAAAATCTCCAACTCTGGACTCTGGATTAGTCTCCCAAGAAATACAGTAGATAAAATCACATTCTTTAATTGGAAGTTTTATAAGACAACACCTTGTAACTCACTACATACACAAAGAACAGGACTGCTTCTCACCTTTGCTTGTTTAGAAGTATTGAGTTTGATGGCAGAAACCTTCCCAGCATGATCACCTACAAAAACTCTAAGAATAGTTGTGTCCCAACAGAGTGCTGTGACTTTTCGGCCTTTGTGTTCTGAAGACACATAAATTTGTTCTGGTTTCCCACGACGCTCTTGATTTAATTCCCAAACAACTACAAGACCTTGACTGCAAGAATTGAGTCACAGAGGCAAATTTTTGGTAATGGTGAAAAAGGTACAATTTAATTGCATCACAGTATCAACTATATTAAATACATATGCAATTCTTGTTCTTCAGAAAAGAGGAAGTATTATAAAAAGTCAAGGTACTAATTTCCTTGCTTTAGTCACCAAACCAGTTTAATAGGAGAAGTTAAATGATCCAAATTATCTTTGTTTCCTTTCTCTTTTAAGGCCTTTGAAATGTTGTAACCTCAAATTAGCATTTCCTACAAACACTAGGATGACCAACTGTTCATTCTGGTTTGCTGGGTACTGAAAGGTTTCCTAAGACACAGGAGTTTCAGTGTTAAAACTGGGACAATCCTAGGCAAACCATGATGGTTTGTCACCCTAACAAATACATATGTCAATTTAAAATGCATTTGAAAAAGGACAGATAGTTTTAAAACAGTTTCTTACCTGGTAGCTACAGCAACATAATCATCATCATGTAAACAACAGGCGATTTGAGAAATTGCACCTTCCTAGGGCATAAAAGAAAACATTTTTTAAATCTCAACTTTTACATTTTTTTTTTTTAAGACCTTGTCTCATTCTATCACCTAGGCTGGGGTACAATGGTGCGATCTCAGGTCACTGCAACCTCCACTTCCTGGATTTAAGTGATTCTCCTGCCTCAGCCTTCCAAGTAGCTGGGATTGCAGGTACCCACCACCAAGCCCAGCTAAATTTTGTATTTTTAATAATGATGGGGTTTCACCATGTCGGCCAGGCTGGTCTTGAACTCCTGACCTCAGGTAATCTACCCGCCTTGGCCTCCTAAACTGCTGGGATTATAGGCGTTAGCCACCCTGCCCAGCCAAGTTTTACATTCTTTTATTCCAAATGATTATTTATATCAAAGAAATTTGCATGTATGAAAGACTCCAAACGGTATATGACAGAGCTGCCCTTGATCTTACCCTGTGTGAAAGAAAAAGCCTGTGCTTCCAGCCTTCTTTCTGAATGAGATGGAGTCCTCCTCCTGAACTGCCCAAAGCCAACCATTTCCGTGACACGGCTATGCTCGTGCACTAAAAACATGTGAAGGGAAGTGTGAGATAAGCACAGCTACTTAACCAAATAGACTATCCACTGGAAATAAACATTGAGGATTTATGCATCAGGCTCCTTCCCTCACTTTACCCTCTGCCCAAATGGATGCAACATGACACTTATTCTCTAATTCTAGAATAGTAAAAAATACTGATGAAAGAACATTTTGTTTTTAAACTTCTAAATGAATCCCAAAAAGCTGAATAGGCTCCATTGTATAAGTAATTTTCCCTTGGCAAAAGCTGGCTGTTAGACTGTCATATCTTGTGTAATTTGTCTACGTCATTCCAATGATGACTACAACAATGGAAGACCAAGGAAGTTACCAGAAGATAAAGCAACCACATTAATCATTCGTCCATTTAAATCATTTCCAGTCTGCACAAACACCACAAAACATTCACAAGTCTTAAGGTACGTGAGACTCCATCAGAGAAAGCAGTGGCCATGCTGCACCCAACACCCTGTGGCAAAAGTTATTAGTCAGCTAAGAGACATTCCCAATCCTCTTCAGTTTTGTTGCTTTTTACTACAGAAGTTGGAAAACCTAAATATTCACGTTCCCGGTTCCCTTGTTGCCAAGGGTTGTCATGTAACTCAATTCTAGCTAGTAAGACCAAGGCTGCTGAGGGCTTCTCAGGAAGGGAAGCTTTATCTTCCCAGATAAAAGGCAGAGCCCGTGGAAAGCCTTTGCCCTTTGCCTCCACTTTCTTGACATGTTTGTTAATGAGAACAGTAAGACTGGAAAAGAGACACATATTACAAATGCGACTAAAAGCTAACATACATACATATGGTAGAACAGGTAAAATGGGAGCCACTTATATCATTGGGCCACTACACTAAACCCAGAACACTAACCTCCTATGAGATTATAAACAGCTTTACCATTTAAGCTCCTACTAGTATGTTATTCCATACTGTAACTTGCAGCTGAAAAAATGTCTAGCTGATATCAAGCCTCAAAATTGCGACTCATATTACTTTGCCTATCACTTCCTATTTTCCCTTTCCTCACATGCTAGTACTTTAGGGCAGTAGCAAAAGTATAAAAAATGAAATTATTTTGGTACTAGTTATGAAACTTTGGTTCTTACCATGTCATTCCTGAGTTTAATCAAAATAACTCAGAGTTTGAAAGAAGCACATAGTTCTTTGAATTCCAAGGACAATAAAAACACATAGTTACTGAGGAAAAAAATAACTCAGGGCAGTCTGAGCTATGTGAAGTATGCAGGCCCAGAAAAAAATGAGTATGAGCTATCAGTCATGACCCTACTCTCTGCACCCAGGCCTGAGGGCAACTGTTTAAAGTTTTGTCCCTGACTAGCTGCCTCACCTGTTATCTTCATGTCACTGAAATCTGTGACACCAAGAACGATGTATAGCCAATCAATAGTCTGTTATTTTGATATAAGTTGTTGGTAAACAACACAGAATCTGCCTCTTCTTTTTCTTTAAAAATTCACTTGGGCTGGACAAGGTGGCTCACGCCTATAATCCCAATACTCTGGGAGGCCAGGAGTTCGAGACCAGCCTGGGCAAACACAATAAGATCCCATCCCTAATTTTAAAAGTTTTATTTTTAACAAATCCAACCGGGCACAGTGGTTCACGCCTATAATACTAGCACTTTGGGAGGCCAAGGTGGAAGGACTGCTCAAGCCCAGGAGTTTGAGACCAGCCAGAGCAACACAGTGAAATCCATTTCTACAAAAAAAAAAAAAAAAAAATACAAAAATTAGCTGGGCCATATAGCGTGGTACATGCCTGTAGTCCCAGCTACTTGAGAGGCTGAGGCAGGAAGACTGCCTGATGTCAGTTCAAAGCTGCAGTGCACTGCAGTGTGCTATGACTCAGCTATGAAACCTGTGAATAGCCACTGCACTCCAGCTTGAGCAACATAGTAAGACCCCCCCAACCCCTGTCTCAAAAAGTAATCCACCCAGCACTTTGGGAGGTCAAACAGGTGGATTACTCAAGGCCAGGTGTTTGAGACCAGCTTGGCCAACATGGCAAAACCCCATCTCTACTAAAATGCAAAAATTGGCCAGGCACAGTGGTACACACCTGTAATCCCAGCCTCCTCAGTGGCTGAGGCACAAGAATCGCTTGAACCTGGGAAGCAGAGTTTGCAGAGAGCTGAGATGGTGTCACTGAACTCCACCCTGAGCAACAGAGCAAGACTCATCCCAAAAAAGAAAAAAATCCGCTTGCTGCTAATCAAAGTGTATTATTAAAACCAACTTTTATCTATGTTGCCAGGTTGTAATCCTCAACCTTGGCCCTAATAAACTATTTATATTATTTTTGTCTTTGCCTTAGTTTTTCTTTTCAGTCTTTTTTATTCCTTTTCAGATTGGGTCTGACTGTCACCCAGGCTAGAATGCGTGGAGCGATCACACCTCAATACAGCCTCAACCTCCCTGGCTCAAGCAATCTCCCCAATTCACGTTCTGAGTAGCTGGGACCACAGGCACCCACCATCACATCCAGCTAATTTTTTTTGTTTGGTTTTTTATTTTTTGTTTTTTGAGATGGAGTCTCGCTCTGTTGCCAGGCTGGAGTGCAGTGGTGTGATCTTGGCTCACTGCAACCTCCACCTCCTGGGTTCAAGTGATTCTCCTGTCTCAGCCTGCGAGTAACTGGGACTATAGGCATGCACCACCATACTCAGCTAACATTTCGTTTTTGTAGAGATGAGATTTCACCATGTTGGCCAGGATGGTCTCCATCTCTTGACCTCGTGATCCACCCATCTCGGCCTAATTTTTGTATTTTTTGTAAAGATGGGATTTTGCCATGTTGCCCAAGCTGATTTGAAACTCCTGAGCTCAAGCAATCCTCCCACTTCCACCTCCTAACTTGCTGGGATTACAGGCTTGAGCCATCAAGCCAGGGCACTTGCCTCAGCTTCTTCCTTTTAGGTCAACATTCTGCCCAAAGCTAACTAACTTTGGCTTTGCTCACTAAAATGAGAGTTATACCAGATTCCCTGTTTTGGAATGACCTTAGTATAACTGCAATGTTTCCTGTTATTCAAAATGTAATGGGGTTGTTGGGACTCAGCAACCAATACCTCCCAAAATATGGAGTTTTGACATGCTGACAGTCCTTAGAAGCTGCCTCAAAATCAAAGTCCCTTTAACCCTGTCTTGTTATCACCCCTCCACCAAGCACAGACAGGGACTCTCTCCAGAGGAATTTCCTTATCTGACCAAGAAAGCTTCTTTCCAAAAAGGGCCAGGCTCGGTGGCTCATGCTTGTAATCCAATAGTTTGCAAGGAAGCAGGAGGATTGTTTGAGGCCAGGTGTTTGAGATGAGCCAGGCCAAATCATGGCTAAACTCGGTCTCTACTAAAAATACAAAAATTAGCAGGGCATGGCAGCAGGTGCCTGTAATCCCAGCTACTCGGGAGCCTTAGGCACAAGACTCACTTGAACTCAGGAAGTGGAGGCTGCAGTGAGCCAAGATCATGCCACTGCATTCCAGCCTGGGCAATGGACTCTGTTTCAAAAAAAAAGAAAAGAAAAGAAAGAAGAAAAGAGAAAGAAAGCTTCTTTCCAAAAGAAATGCAATTGTCTAAAACCCTTTCCCTAAGGATCTCATCAAATAACCAGGAAAGATCAACCACTAGAGAAGAGACTCAGAGTCTTCATCATGCTCAGATAGACTTTTCATTTATATTCCTGAGGGCAGCTCCAAAAGATTATCTGGGGGATTTTACCTGCATAAGTCAGATTGTTCCTGTGCAACTCCATCCCTCATTTTCCCATGTCTGCCTCCCTCTTGCTACATCTATTCATTCTCCCTAATGATTTATTGCCACTCAAAACAATCGTCTACATTCTCCATATCCCCACTTCTCTATGAAAAACGGTACATAGGGCTGGGCATGGTGGCTCACTCCTGTCATCCCAGTGTTTGGGGAGACCAAGGCACAGGATTGCTTGAGGCCAGGAGTTCGATGCTACCATGAGCTATGGTCTCACCATTGTACTCTAGCCTGGGCAACATAGCAAGACCCCATCTCTAAAAAAACTTTTTTAAAATTAGCCTGGCATGGTGTCAACTGTGTTTAGTCACAGCTACTCAGAAGGATGAGGCAGGAGGATTGCTTGAACCCAGAAGTTTGAGGTTACAGTGAGCTATGATCTTCCCCCTGCACTTGGGCCTGGGCAATAGAAAGAACCTGTTTCAAAAGAAAACAAAAAGAAAAGATTTTACATGCCTTTTTCCTATTAAATCTTACTTTTATTGGTTGATTTTCAGCAAACCTTCACAGGGTGAAGACACAGTTTTCTCTTGGTCTTTGTGAGATATACTTATTTATACCATTTTCTTTTCTTTTTTTTTTTGAGACAGAGTCTCACTCTCACCAGGCACCAGGCAGCGCAGTGGCACAATCTCGGCTCACTGCAACCTCCGCCTCCCGGGTTCAAGCAATTCTCCTGCCTCAGCTTCCCGAGTAGCTGGAACTACAGGTGCGCGCCACCATGACCAGCTAATTTTTTTTTATTTTTTAGTAGAGACAGGATTTCACCATGTTGGCCTTGATGGTCTCAATCTCTTGACCTCGTGACCTGTCCGCCTCAGCTTCCCAAAGTGCTGGGATTACAGGCGTGAGCCACTGCGCCCGGCCTACCATTTTATTTTCAATCAAATACATTACTTTCTGAGAGAAGACAGCAAAACACTTATGGGGAAAAATGAAGCAAGTCAGCATCACAGTTTCTGGGGAGGTAAATTAGAATTCAAAAGATAGCTCAAAAATAAATCAAAAAAGAGCTACGAAAATGTATATATAAAGTGTCAACTATATATATACTTCTATATAAAGTGTCAACCTAAAAGGAAGATGGTTGAGGCCAAATTAACAACAAGTTTATTTTGGCCAAGTTTGAGGACTGCAGCCTAGGACACACTTCCAACTTGCCTTGGGGAATACTCTGGAAAACAAGAAACTCGAGTTTTCTAAAGACGCTGTTTGTCAGGAATTCTCATTGGTTTACAGAAATAACACTGATTAGTGATTGGCTATACAATCTTGAACTATAAGGTATACTGCATTTTATCACTCCTTGGCATCAGTTAGCCTAGTGCCCACCTAACAGCAAGTAGCTTCAAGAGGTAATTATTTAGTTAAGCAAGAGTAATATGAGACTACTGCTTCACTCCAATGCTTCTCTGGGCCTGATAATTTTTTTTTTTGAAACAGTCTCATTCTCACCCAGGCTAAACTGCAGTGGCATGTAACTAAACCTCCACCTCCCGGGTTCAAGTGATTCCTGTGCCTCAGTCTTCTAAGTAGCTGGGAAAACAGGCATGTACCCCCTTGCCTGGCTAAGTTTTGTATTTTTAGCAGAGATGGAGTTCTGCCATGTGAGCCAGAACTGGTCTCGAACTACAGGCCTCAAATAATCTGCTCACCTTGGCCTCCCAAGTGCTAGGATTACAGGCATGAGCCCCATGCCCAGCTTGGGCCTGATAATTTAAAGGGGCTCACATTCCTCAGATAAGAAGTTTATGTTCTTCTTTTTTTTTCCCACAAAAGTATGACTAGAACAGGTAAGAACACCCAATATTCCACAAAATGTTAAGGAACTAGAGGATAGGGGCACATGTAACAGAGAGCACATGAAAATGAAACTGATACAAGGATCAAGAAATTCACCTTTAGACGACTGGAGTCCAGCCGCAGGGCTGAGAGTAATGGATCCAGAGACTCAAACTCTGCAAGAACATGGCTGTAGGACTCTGGTATCACTGGCACAAAAGTCATTTAGCCAGAAAGCTGAAACTTGTTGAATGATAGGTACAGTATTCCTCACCTGAATAAAATCCACAAAAATATAATTTAAGAAGCCCACCATTCATTTAACATGCTTTTAACAAATATGTGGGGAACACAGGGAAACATGAGAAAGTCCCCACTATACAGATGCTTAGAAAGAAAACACATACAGGTAACATTGTATACCACAGTGTGTTTACATTGTGTCATTTCCTGACTCAAACTCCCACAGTGTCACATAGGGATTCTCAAGGCCCTCCATAATCCTATCCCCCTGTGTTATCTAACAGTGTGAGTAGGCAGAATAGGCAGAGTAGGATTTAGGAAAATTGGCCTACCTCTTCTGAGGCAAAACAGCAACCCTGCTGCTACATTTCTTTCAGTAGTAAATCTTCTGTCTTTAGGAGTCTCTCATTAAAACGCAATCTTCTGTAAAGGCCTTAACTTACTAACTTATCAGCAAACACTCTATTTATCAGGTAACAATTTAATAGTGCTTAATAGGAATAGGCCACTAGACCTCTCTCCAACCTAGCAGAAAACTTCCTAAAGAAAGTAGTACTGATGCTGACTAGGCCTTTTTTTTTTTTTTTTTTTTTTTTTTTTTAAGACGGAGTCTCATTTTGTCACTCAGGCTGCAGTGCAATGGTATGATCTCAGCTCACTACAACCTCCACTCTCCAGGTTCAAGTGATTCTCCTGCCTCGGCCTCCCAAGTAGCTGGGATTATAGGTGCATGCCACCATGCCGGGCTAATTTTTCCTATTTTTAGTAGAAATGGGGCTTCACCATCTTGGCCAGAACGGTCTTGAACTCCTGACCTCCTGATCCACCCACCTCAGCCTCCCAAAGTGCAGGGATTACAGGTGTGAGCCACCAGGCACAGCCAACTAGGCTTTTATCTCAAGGAAAACAGAAAGGGTAGCAGATAGGGCAGCAATAAATAAATATATAAAGAAGAAAAAATGCAGAATATACTAGAAGAGCACGAGTTTAGTCTTTGGTTGAAACACACGATACAAGCTATGGAATAATGAAAGAAAAACCTGTAATCATAATTTGGGCCCAAGTTACAAAATACTTTGAATTTTTCAAACCAAAGAATCTGAACTTAATTTGGCAGGGAACAGAAAGGAATTTAAGAATTTGGTGTCAGGAGGTCACATAATTTCTGTACTGTGGGTGGTTAGACACTGGAAAACAAAGACTTGAGAAAGGGGGTGGGTGGTATGAAAATAAGAATAAAACATTTCAATTACTCACAAGTCTGGTGGAAAAGGGAAAACCTCTCTTAACTTCATCAACGGGGAGATTCTTAAACAGATTTGTAGGTAGTAGCTAAAAAGTAGGGTTTAGAAAGAAAGGGACTGAAGATTCAAGAAAAAGATAAAATCATGGTACGGGATCCAAAAGGGATGGAAAAGAATGATAATATTAGAGTGTCTCTTCTACTTGTGATCTTCAAACAAAGAAACTCCGAAGTAGATAGGTCATTTTGCGTTAATCTCTATGAAAAGAGAAAGTCCTGGAAGTTATTATACAATGGTGGGGACAGGGACACATCTAGTTAAGTTCTACCTGAAAAAAAAAAAAAAAAAGAATTTAACAGAGATGAGAATGGAAAATAAAAACGCATAAGCAATGCCAATTCTCAGAGAAGCTGCTGGATGACAGTGTTAAACCAACTCCAACTTTATACATTTACATTTACTCTCCCTGAAATCACTGCTTCCCCTCCACGTCTTCTTATCCAAACATACCCAGCTTTCAAGATCCCACATGAGCCCTGCTTCCTAGAATTCCCAAGGTGGAAAAAGACTCATAGGTAATTCAGTGAACATGTCCACCTAATTCAGAAATTAGTTTTGCCCTAGATTCCTGAACATTTTCAGCAATGGAAACGAAGCACACCGTCAGGAAGCTGCCAATTCTACTCCTCCACAGGGCTCACTGTTACAAGGTTCTTTTCAATACTGTGCTGAAGCCTGATCACTTAGAGCTCTACCATTATTCCTAATTTTATGTAGCTTCTACAGCTGAAGGGAACAAGTTGTCTCTTTCCAAAACAATCCTTCAGTATTTGAAAAGCATTATTAGGTCTTCTAAAAATTTAACATTCCCAGTTCCACCACCACTCCTAACATGACATTTTCCAACCCTGTCTCTGTTTCAGTCAACCTTCCACAGAGGCACTTTAGTTTGCCTACAAATGAGGTGCCTCGAACTGAGTATAATACTCCTTAAGTAGTTGGATAAGCCCAGAATAGAGCAGAAACACTAACTTCCTGGATCTAGACACTAAGTTTCTATATTACAACCTAAAAGAGTATTAGCTGTGTTTAAGTGGCCATATCACACTATTGATTCAAAAGAGCAAGTAGTCAACTAAAACCCAAAGAAATTGTTTACATAAATAAAATCTTCTTAGCCAGTAGCTACGCAAATTGAAAGCTGCTATTAATCAAATACAACAATGGATAGAAAAAGTACCTAGAAATGTACAAACTCAGTATAAACAGGAACAGCAGAATGCTGATAATTGTTCAACTTGGGTTAAGTGTACATAAGGGTTCATTTTACTATCCTACTTTTGTCTACATTTGTAATTTTCCATAATAAAGTTTTAAAGGTGTATACTTAAAATTGAACAAACCTTCAATAGCTCCACTTCTCTATAATCTGTTATCTCGTCCCTACTTCTTTTTCCAGCCTCATTTCCCATCTTAACCTCTCTCCTATTCTTCAACTACATTGGACTCAACCCTTTTTTTTCTTTTTCATTCTATAAATTTGTTGTGCCTCCATGGTTTAATATATCCTGTTTATGGAATCTTCCCCCATTTACCAAAACCCTATCATTCTGCAAAGCTGAGTTTAAATGTTACTTCTGTGAGGTCACTCTACCAAAAACTAAGAACATAGAAGTTGGCGACAAATCTTAACCAAAGTAAATGAAACAACTTCTGTGAGACTGACTTGCCCGAGGGTCACAGAGCTCATAAATGATAGAGCTGAGATTAGAATACATGTCTCCTGAATCCAAATCTCATCATCTTTCCATTATCGTAAAATAGTACAGTGTTTGTTGCTCACACATCAAATGCAAATATGTTCTTTCGCCCCAGTAGGTGAGTGGAAGAAAGAAGAAGAGAAAGAAATAAGAAAGAGAGCAAAAATAGAAGAAATGAGAAGGGGAAGTTGCAAATTGCCTCATTTTCACAATAAGATCTTTCTATCCCAAAAGAAACGATCAGAAAACAACTCTCCACCCCAGACAGACAAATGGCGACTGACTCATTTATAGATTCATTCAACATTCTGAGTGCCTACTATGTTCCAGGCAGTTAACACACCGCTGGAGACACTTGGATGAACAAAACACAACCCCTGGCCACAAAAAGCTCCTTGCCTAGTGGAACTACTACCTTTTTAACAGCAGTAACTTTAATATCTTGAGTCTCGAGAGGAGACCCAGTAACCAATTTTCAAAGCCAGGTTCACAGACTAGCAGCTCGGAGGTCCCAGCTCCACTACATCCAGGCCAGTACCTCGCAGGTCTCAGTGGATCTCGTCTCCCGACTTAGCGCCGGGGAACTCACCGCGCACTAAGAGCGGAACGTGAACTTCAGTCTCCAGTCTCTTCTCCCATTCCGCCTCTTCCTTGCTGACGTCATCCAGGAGAGCCGCGGACCTGGGGATAACGCTACTAACGGCACTTCCTTGTCACGTGACCAGTCACGCCCCCCCCCCCCCTTCCTTGAGCGTGGTCCCTCCCGCTCAGGCCGCGGTCGAGATCACGCTGTCTACGGCCTGCAGCCGGAGGGTCGTTGCCGGCTGAAGACACGGCGCCGACTGGAACCGGAGGAGCTCTAGGCCAAATGGTTGGGTCAGCCAGGATCCCAGGACC
>PVKP010014255.1:0-25191 GCA_004027715.1 Plecturocebus donacophilus
CCCTGCGCTCCCAATCTCCGCTCTGCAGCGGGGGCTTGCTGATCTGGAAGATCGAGGAGCGGGTGGACCGGCTGGGGCGCTTTTTGCGCCCATTCGGTGCAGAACTCATGCATACACATCCACCAAGCCGAAGCCGCTGGTGCAGTGCGCCCCGGCGCGGGCGGCCCGGTCGTTGCCCTGCGCGCCGCCGCCAAGCACCCGGAGCCCGGACCCGAGGCGCGCAGCTCACAGTGCTGGGGCTGGCTGCGCGGGTCGGTAACCTTCAGCTTGAAGGAGAGCCGGAGAAGCGCTGGCTGTGCCTTGCAGCATCGCTTCCACTAGCAGCGAGGAACGGGCGCGATCAAGTTCTGCTCAGCAGCATTGCCGACCCTGTCCCGGGAGCTGGGCGCTGGCGCGGGCTCGCTCTGCCTTCCTCTCGGCATGGATTGCAAGGCTGGGCGAGAAGGAACGCGCCGCCCGGCGGTTCTGAGTTTCCATTCAGGTGGGGGAGCAGCTTTCAAAGCCTGCGCTGCAAGGTGGGGGGCGGAAAGGGGTGTCGCTCTTGCTTCAGTGTCTTCCCGCAGCGGCGCTCGGTTCGTCTTTCCCCTCCCTCCACGGTCGCCAGGCCTGGAAGGACTGGCCGTCCCCAAAGCAAGCAATTGGCTCTAATCGGATGCCTTGATCCCTTGTCTCTAAGGGCTCGTCTGTTTGAAGATCCCAGATGAATCTGTGGCGGGACTGGCAGGCGCAGAGGATCGGTCCGGCTGACGTTGTTCACGGGCCCGCACATTGATAGGACGGGAATACTAATGTGATCTGTCCATGCAACCCCCTTCCCCCTCCACACTTTATGCACTTATCCAATCAAATCCCCGGGAACATCAATTGCAATATTACTTCATCTGCTCTATTATTAGAAACTAAAAGTGTCATCAGAGTGGAGCACATGCCACATGCTGGGACCTAAACATGGATTTCAAATAAACCAGTTTGGGCTTGAGGCCCTCAGCATCTGAGATTGAGACTGTCTGGGGCCGCAGGAGAGAGTGAGGTTTTGCTCCAAATGGAAGATCTCTTGATAACCTAAAAGGAAAGCTTTGTTTCCCTGAGTTGTTTTTGTTTTTATTTTGTCTTTGTTCATGGAGGGGGAAGGAGGAGAGCCACTGAGGCAGAATGCACAGAGGCATTCACTCAGGTTGGCCCTCATGCCCATCCCATTTCAACGAGTAAAGCTCTTGGTCTTGCATTCCAGGGTCTCAGGACCCAGCTCCTAGAGCTCTTTCTAGAGACTTGAACATATAAGAGCCAAGATGTCTCCCTGGACACTCAAAATGATCTTCTTCTCATTTATGGGATATCAGTAACCCAGAGGCCAACAGAGGTGGCCCAGAAAAGTGGGGATGATGCCTGCATGAGAAGGAGTGGGGGTGAGGCCCTCAGCCATTTAAGTTCACCCTTCCCACTGACATTCTCCTAAGGTTCTTCTGGGAGGAAGAAAGAGTGTTGTGGGCATTCAACTCTAATGCTTTAAGGATGCTTGTTCTCCTGAGTGATTTGTTTGGAGAGGGAGATAAAGGGGTCTGCCATAGGAAAAACTAGCTATTTATTAGTAAGTCTAATAAGAACAGATCAGAGGTTCCTGGTCAGTCCGTTCAAGGGATATGGAGAGCATATAGAAAGAGAAAGCCAGAAATAGCCAGGAAGGCTAATATCCTAAGGAGAGCGGCTATACATTTTTTCTTTACAAGACAAGTAAACATAATTAGGTGCTACAGTAAGAGAATTATTTGGTCTTTGTTCTCAGTTCCTGGTACAGAACTCCTAAAACCCTTGGAAGTTGCCTGAGTTATTATGATAAGTCTTCCTGTCACCAGAAAGACTAAGGCTTGATTAGATGCTTGAAACTTTCACCCTCATCCCCAATCTCAGGGGAAAGGCCAATTATTTCATCAGTCATGCCTACATAAAGAAACCTCTGTAAAACTCCTAAATAACAATAGAGTTTGGGGAGCTTCTGGGTTGTGGAAGACATCTAGGTGCTGGAAGGGTGGTACACCAGGAAAGAGCATGGAAGTTCCATGTCCCTTTCCCATACCTTGCCCTATGTTTCTCTTCCAGTTGGCTGCTCCTGAGTTGGCTCCTTTAGAATAGACTGGTAATAGAGGGTAAAGCTCTTTACTGAGTGCTGTGAGTCAGGCTAGTTAATTAACAAACCTGAGAAGGAGGTTGTAGAAACCCCTGAATTTGTAGCCACGATCGACAGAAGAGTTGGTAACCTGTGGATCCCATACTTGTAACCGGCCTCTGAGGTGAGGGCAGTCTTGTGGGACTGAGCCCTTAAGGCTGTAAATCTGGTGTTAACTCTGGGTAGTTAGTGCCAGAAATGAATTGTAGGCCACCTAATTGGTGTCAGAGAGATGGAGAAGTGCTTTTGGCAAAGACATCATTTTTTGGGGAGAGGAAAAACTCTAACAGGTGGATAACTGAGTGGATATTTGGTTGCATTTTTTTCTTTTTTTCCTGAGACAGGGTCTTGCTCCGTCACCCAGTTTTGAATTTAGTGGCACCATCACAGCTCACTGCAGCCTCAACTTCCCGGGCTCAGGTGATCCTCCCACCTCAGCCTCTCAAGTAGTTGGGACTAGAGGCATATGTCACCACACCCAGCTAATATTTTGTAAAGACAGAGTTTCACCACGTTGCCCAGGCTAGCAACATGGGCTGAGCTCAAGTGATCCATACTTCCGAAAGTGCTGGGATTGCAGATGTGAACCACTACACCTGACCAGAACTTCACACAAGCCTGAGAGTCAGTTTTCCTTATCAAAGATTAGAGGAAGGAGGCATCAGCCCTTACCCTCAGACCTCGGTGTGCTGCTATCCTTCAGGTGTTTAGATGGCCCAGAGACTAAGAGAAAGAGCTCTTCTGCTGGCTGAATCTCCCCAAATATAAGAAAATAACAGGTTAGTGCTTAGTCAGCTCCCTGATTCTTTTTCTTTCCTGCAGTCTCAAATTCCTTCCTTCCTTCCTTCTTTCCTTCCTTCCCTCCCTCCCCACTCCCTCCCTCCCTCTCTTCCTTCCTTCCTTCCTTCTTCCTTCCTTCCTTCCTCTCTGTCTCTTTCTTTTGTTCATTTGTTCATTTTACAGACTCTTACTCTGTTTCCCAGGCTGGAGTGCAGCCTCCTGAGTAGCTCCACAGACATACCTTAGTTGGCTGCTCCTGAGCTGTATTTTTAACAATAGACTGGTAATAGTAAGTAAATCTCTTTCCTGAGTGCTGTGTCATTCTAGTGAATTATCAAATCTGAGAAGGAGATTGTAGACACCCCTTCCTGCAACCTGAGCTTAGTGGACCATAGGCATGTGCTACCATGCTTGGCTAACTTTTGTATTTTTAGTAGAGATGGGGTTTCACAATGTTGGCCAGGCTGGTCTGAAACTCCTGACCTCAGGTGATCTGCCTGTCTCAGCCTCCCAAAGTGCTGGGATTACAGGCATGAGCCACTGGGCCCGACCCCAGTTTTCTTTCTACTTCATGTGTGTAAAGAGAGAAGCAGAGAAATACATCAGGTGCCTGGGGGTTCGTGAGGGGTGAGGATGCTTGGGATGATGATGAGGAGGATAACAGAGAGGCTGAGGGGCTTTAAAGAAGGATGGATAATATTCATCTGTAGATGATTTAAGTCCTGTGTTATAAATTCCTTTCATTATCACTAGCTTACCCTTGCACCCTCCCCACAACTTTCAGGAAAAGTCTGCTATAACCCATTGTTGGTAGTGCTTTGGAGAATTAAGGGAAAAGGGGCTACCTTTTGCATGTGTGTGAACATGGGTTGAAGAGGATAAGACACTGGAGATCATTCTGCTGGAAATCTTTTTCCACGGCTCTGTCGCTTCTTCTCTTTTTCCTGCTTGGAAATAGCCACTTCTACCAGATTTGAGCATCTCAAAGCTACTGAGTAGTAGGTTTCTACTCCAGTTACAACCATCTGGTTTCTAACCCCCACCTCACTTCTTCTGCCTAAAGACAATTTTAACAAATTAAAAGAAAAAGCCAATATAATTGCACTGCCCTGTTTCTATGCCATATTTCTTGCAGGAGCTGGGGGGCAGGGGGCGGGGGATGGAATAAATAGGTCAAGTGCAATGCCATATCTGAAGGACTACTGACTTGGGAACCTGCTGGGGGATTAAGCGGAAATTGTCACTCTTAGGTGCCCCTTGGCCTTCCCTGATACACAGCCCAAGCCATTTTCCTGAGAAGGGAGAAAAATAGCATCAATCTCAGAGCTGTCTCTCCCAGCCAGCGACAAACGCTGTAATCAGAATAGCAGCAGGCAGGCTTAGTTTCCTAACCTTCCCCCACATTCAAAACTGCATGAATTTACATTCCTGAGGCTGTCTGACTGCCAAGTAGAAGGGTAAAGTGTAGTTGGAAATCTCAACAACAGGCACATTTTCTGGTTACCCAGATCTGATTTTGGCACATCTCTGATCTTTGGTCCCCTATAGGTATGTGGCTTTGACAAGAGTCACATCCTAGATTCACTCCAATATAAGACATATCTCACATTTTGTGTTCTCTCTGTGATAGTTTTGAGAATTCATTTTGATTTGGAATTTTAAAAAACGAATATCAGTTTAGAATAAATTTGAGCAATTGCTGAGTTTCTTCAAGTTGGTTCTGTAGGGAACCATAGTGGGACCCAGAAATGAAGACCTCATAATGGATTGGCCTCTCATGAAAGGTGATACTAGGAGGCAGGTTTCATCTGGAACTAAAGTTCAGAGAAGTGAAAAAAAAAACTTGGGGCCTTAT
Organism: Plecturocebus donacophilus; assembly: GCA_004027715.1. NCBI lineage: Eukaryota > Metazoa > Chordata > Mammalia > Primates > Pitheciidae > Plecturocebus > Plecturocebus donacophilus. Next base: position 4,800 of record PVKP010014255.1, read on the forward strand.
CTGAGCGAGTCTGTGATAGAGGCAGAGAAAAATACATTAAGATTCTGAGTTCCAGAAGCTAGGGAGATCTGAAGGGCATGATCAAGTTATTTTTCTGTTAGAGTCAAAGGATAAGAGATAAATTATCAAGTTATTTTTTTGTTAGGGTTAAAAGATAAGAGATTAATTATTGTGAATAATTTAGTGAATAAACTATCTAACAGATGGTTTCTTTCTGCTAAAAGCAGGAGAGGGTGCAATATGTTGAGAACATTTATTTATTAATTTCACAAATATTTTTGAGTATTCTTATGAGGGGCGGATCCAGGTTGTGTTGGTCTTGGAGCTTATACAATTTGGGAGCCCATCTTTAAGAAAAGGAACACAAACATTTAAATACAAAAATGAGATACGTCGTCTTAGAACGAGCTTATCCAAGTGAGGTTCCCCGAAGTTTAGACTTCATTAAATTCACAGTAAATTTCAACCTTGGAATGTTTCTTGTATGCATAATGGGCATCTAGTGTTTTGCTTGCTTAGTTTTTATTCTCCCTTTTCTAATGAGAGCACCTTAAATTTCCTCTGAGAAATCAGTCCTCTTTTGCTTTCTGTCCACGTGGCTCAGTGTGTGGGCATATGATTCAAGACTGACCAATACGAATACTGCATCTCAGTGGCCACAATGACTGTTTAATAATGGTTATGAAATCTAAGCTGGACCAATGAACTTTAGCATTGGGACTTCTGCTGGAACTATTAGGTTGAAAGATATGAACCTGCTGTGATTCAACCATTTTGACCTACATAAATAGCAATTTTATATGTTTCAACCTAATATTTAGTTTTTGTTTTTCTTTCCTTTGGGTGGTAGACTGGTAAGATGCAAGCTGGAATTTCTGATGGCTACTTTTCCATTCCTGGTCTACACACTGCTTGAGATCTAACCTTGAGGATCAGAATGGAGAGATGGAGAGTTATTGATTTTTAATTATATAATTTGAGTTTGTAGATCCATCCCTGCCTTAAGTCAACCTACACCTGCAATTTCAGTTAGGTGGACCAAAAATTTTCCATTCAAATTAAGTCAGTTTTATTTGGATTACTACCACTTGCAACCAAAAGAATCTTGATTAAAATAATGTGTAAAGAATAATTGTGAAAAAGTATAGGATACATCATCAAATCAATACATCTAATACTTATTAAATGTTTACTATGAGCAAGGTACTACATTAATGACAAGAGAAATATAATAAGAGTAAAGATATGATTCTTCTTTTTAAGGCACTTGGACTTGGGAGATAAAATATACAGACAAGAAACCACTAAGAACAATAAAATATGTAATAGTGCTACTTTCTGCTATATATAAATACTGCAGGAATTTAGAGATGGGATGAATCTCTGTATGCTGAGGTCATTAGAAAAGGCTACATGATAGAGATGGAACCTGAGATAGGTATTAATGTATATGTATGTAGGATCAGGATAGATAGAAGGGTGTGGGACAGCTTTTCAGTGGTTGGCTAAGAGCAGGAGTAAAGGAGAAAAGAGTGGAGGGCATCAAGAGTTGGACCTGAATTGAAGATAAGGAGGAGAGGCCATTGTGGAAGTGTTGTGGGTGAGGCCACAAAAGTAGAAAAAATGATCTGGTTCCTTTGGCTTAGGAAAGAAGGACAGTACATTAGCAGCAGGGAAAACCTAACAATTTTCTTTGGATGACGATAATGTACATGACTTGAGTCTGCATTGGGAGTAGATACACCCACAGGACTTATCTGATGTCTACTATTGACTTCTTACAGCTTTGCAGAAGTGGACTTGGAGGCTGAACTCTAGTGTAGTCAGAAAATGTTGATGCAGGTTATGGGTAAAGTGGAAGTTAATGGTAGCTAAGAATGGCGTGGTGAACATTACTTAGAGCTTTTATAGCAAAACAGAGGAGTTTGATTCTGATACTGGTTTGGGATAGAACATTGGCAAAATAGAACCATTGCTATTTCTTAAGTGAACTAATGAGGCAAGTGATGTTTGAAGAAAACTGATTTGGCAGTGATATGTACAATGCATTGGAATGAAGACAGTGAATCCATCTACTGAACTATTATAATAATCCAAGTGGAAGAGGAACCTGACTGTGCTGGGAGGAGAGTCAGAATCAGGGAGAAATTTCAGAGGGTTTTAGGGTCAGAGCATTATCTCAACACAGGACTGACTAGAAAAAGTCTAAACTATCTAAGGTAAAAAGCAACAGGTATTTTAATTTCCCATGGAAATAACAAAACTCATTGACAATTATCCCTGAAATTTGCATTTAGTCCTGGCTCCATAGAGTCTTGCCTGATATGTACCCAGGATGTATACCCATTAGTCAAATCCGCCAGCCTACTTTGTTTGTGAATTCTACTGAGACCTCTAACCCATTTGACTAGACCTCTTTCTAGCCAACCGCAGCTCTGGCCTAAACCTAACCTGCGCTATACCTATATCCAGACGCTAGTCAGCCCCTGCTTCGCTGACCCTGTTTCCTTCTGCTGGCCTCACCAACTCTGTCTGCAGTGGCTACTCTTCCAATAAAACTTGGTTCCTTTAAGGACACTTCTGGGCCTGCCAAGTATGCTGAAACACACGTTGAAGGAACACTGCAGTGGACAGGATGTGTCTGCAGAACCAGTTCCTTAACTTTCCTTTGACTCATCTGTGCCCTGGCTCATTTCTGGCCATTCCATTTTCTTTCTACCTCTGCTTTATTCTCTGTATCCTCTTTGCACGTTCTCTCTCTCTCTCATAACCACACAATTAATGCATGTATATATTTTCCTTATTTTAAAACAACTGAATTGCAGATAAGGATGAAGTCCTTCTTGAGCACCAATCCAGCCTCAGTACTCCCCTGCCTCCCCTAAAATAATCTTTCTTATAGGTTTTCTAGGTAGATTTTCCATTATGTCATTGTATACTTATATCTTCCTGAAAAAACATGTGGTGTTTTTGGTATTGTTTATGCATGTGTATATTTTTATAGAAATCATACATTGTATGTCTTTCTACAATATGTTTTTTTTTTTTTTCTTTTGAGATGGTATCTCATTCTGTCACTCAGGCTGGAGTGCAGTGGCGTGATCATGGTTCACCACAGACTTCATTTCCCAGGCTCAAGTGATTCTCCCACCTCAGCCTTTTCAGTAGCTGGGACCATGGTGCACACCACCATGCTTGGCTAATTTTTTTGTATTTTTGGTAGAGATGGGGTTTCACCATGTTGCCCAACCTGGTCTTGAACTCCTGAGCTCAAGTGATCTGCCTGCCTTAGTCTCCCAAAGTGCTGGGATTACAGGTGTGAGCCATAGTCACCAGATGTTTTTTCTTTCTACTTAACACTAAGTTTTTGGAGACGCTTCTATATTAGTAGACATCTACCTCAATCCTGTACTTCTGCATGATATTCTAGAATAATAGATATATCATAGCTTACTAAACCATTCCCCACTTGAGACATTTAGATTTCCAATGTTTTAATATTATTAACAAGACTGCAATGAAATTATTAAGCATACTCTTTTCTTTTCTTTTCTTATTCACAACATGAATAGTGGAAGCACTGTAGTTTGTAGCATGTGCTTTTCTTCATATGAGAGTATATACAATATTTCATAAGTGTATGTAAAGAAGTGAAATTGCTGGGTCATAGAGTATGTCCATTTACGTTTTTAAGAGACACTCTGAAATTTCTTTCCAATATGGTTGTATCAGATTACATGCATGCTGGCTATTTATGAAAGTACCTGTTTTTCCACACACTGCCCAGTTGAAATGCCAGTTTAACGTCATTAAGCTTTTGAATTTGTTACAACTTGATTTTTCTATTTCAATGCCATATTCTTGTCTCTCAACCTTCTAATTCTTCTTCCCAGGCTTTCGCTGATTTTGATTTAGCAGAGAATCTCTATGGGATCATACTTGGTAATGCTTCCATCCACCCGCCTCCAACCTACCCCCCACACTCATACACTACCCTCCCACCCACTATGACTCTCAAACTCCTGCTCACATTAGTAGCCTTGAGTGAATGGAACCCACCTCTGAAAGAGTGGGTTTATAAATTGCTTCAACTAGGAAATATAGACAGAACAGGGATGAGAGAAAAGAGTAAAAGATGAATTTGAATTTCCTAATCTGAGAAATTACAAAAATGGAGCTTTCCTTGACAGAATTGGACAACTGAAAATATTAGATTAGGTGAGAGGTTGGGGCTGGTGATGTAAATTGAGAAGTCAGAAACAGAAAGTGTTCAAGTATGTCTTAAGCATGAACGTGTTTCCAGGAAGGAGTAGTACAGAGAGGAAAAAAGGCAGAGGGCGAGGATAAAGTCCTGAGGCATGTCAACAGATAAGCAGTAGAATGAGATAATGAGTCTGTGGAGACCTGGAGAGGGGACTGCCAGGAAGACAGGAAGAATCCACTGAATACAGTGACCCAGAAGCAAAGGGCAGAGTCACTTTCAAGGAGTGAGCTGTATTTGCCCCAAAGCTATTAAAGAGAAGAGGATTTAGAAAACTACCTTTTGGAAAGAAGAGGTCATTGTGGAAAGTTGTGTATTTATAATAAAAGAAGCAAAACCCAAATTAGAAATGAGCAATGAGGATGCAAAGTGGGAGTAGGCAGAGATCACAAGTACAAGGGCAGGAAGGAGACAGACAGATACCCACAAATGGCAGGTTCTGATCAGTGCATGTTTATTTTTTAAAAGGACATGTTTGAAAAAGAGGGAAAAAACCAGTAGATGAGCAAAGATAGACATTGCTTTAATAAGGCATAATTATAGGAAATACAGTGTCAGCTGAGAAAAGAAAGAAGTGGTCCAATGTACAAATGAATGGAAGTCTACCATTTTTTTTTTTTTTTTTTTTTTTTTTTTGCAAATGAGGAGTTGTGGACAGTCTTCCCAGGAAACTCTAGTAGGAATCAGTGCTGTTGATCTCAGTTTAACAACGACAATAAAATCTAGGTTTAAAGTGTCTAGGTCCTTAGAATATGTTAATAAAATAATCAGTTGAACAAACAAAGGGCTACAAAATAACAGCATCAGCTGGCATTGGGGATTGAGGCATTAGAATTCTTGAGTTTTCTAATTTTTGAAATTCTGATGCATCAGAGGGTCATGAGGGAAATTCAGTCTTCTGCTAAGGAGTTTGTGTTTTTTTCTGAGATTGGTTCTGAAAGAACATTCTACAATTCCTCTCAATAACCTGTTCTAGCATCCAACAAGTCAGGACATTCCTATTTATATATGTTTCAAATTTCTCCTTGGAGCAATTTAATTCCATTTTCTTAGTGAATATGGGAAATAAATACCATGTGTTGCCAGACTTCAAGTAAGACAGATAATTAAAAATAAAAATCGTGTTTTCAAAATGATGGTGTCGGTAAGTTTTTACACCTGATAGAAATGGAGAGAGAACTAGGTTGGAGAGAGAACAACTCCAAGGTGTGGCGAATCTAGGGTTTCTCCTCCCAGAGGGAAATGCAGAATAAGAGGGCACTTCTAAGGGACGGACAGATGGAAGTTTTAGCATCAGATTATGATGGATACCAGTCCCTTCTCTTTGGCTCATTCTGTCCTATCTCCATTTCTGTGGAAGTTGGAAGGACTTAACTGATTGTCTCTGTTCTGGTAGTCTGGCAGAAGTAGAGTGTGTCTGAATTCCAGTTTGGCAGCAAATGCAGTTGCAGTACCCTGGCTCATTCAAAACTGCAAATGCAGAGTCCACCACAACCTCTACTGATTTGTTACATGACCATAGGTAAAATGAGGCCACTATCCTCTTTACGTTAACTCTTGTATCCTAACAGATTCATATCCAGGTCACCTTTCAGGTTTTTTCCTTCCAGGCAAAAGTATTAATTCCTTCACCCTTCTTGAAAGATGTATACAATCATTTTTGTTATTTCAAAATAACTGAAACTAACCTCTAAAATAAGATCTCTAATAATAACCTGATTGAAGTAAAAGTAACTTTACTGTAACATAATATTATGTCTAACTAATACATTGGGGCTCCAACTACTACTTCTAAAATTAAACAACCAAGCTAATAATCTGTATTAACTTTGAGGTCAAAATGACAGACATGATTCTTTATATGACAATATCAGCAAAAGAAATGATTTAAAATGAGCTTTTATTTTTATATATTTTTATTTTTTAACTTTTACTCAAATGTTTATGGCAGAATTGTTCATAGTATACAAAAGGTAGAAAAGACCCAAATATAAATAATCTGATGTTAAATATATAATACATGGTATATCCATACAACAGAATAAAATTTAGCCACAAGAAAGAATGAAATATTGATATATGCTACAACATGGATGGATGTTGAAAGCATTAAGGTAAGTGAAAGAAGCCAGCCACAAAATATCACATAGTATATAATTCTATTAGAATTTAATGACCAGAATAGGCAAATCTGTAGAGACAAAAAGTAGATTAGTGTTTACTTAGGGCTGGGGAAGATGGGGGGATAAGGGAATGATAGCCAAAAGGGACAGAATTTCCTTGTGAGGTGAAGAATATGTTCTAAAGTTGACTCTGAAGACAACTGAACATATCTGTGAATATACTAAAAACCATTGAATTGCACATTTTAAATGGGTGAATTGTAAGACATGTAAATTCTATCTCAATAAAGCTGTTTTAATAAGCGTATGAGTATCAAACATATACTTGATATAGCCAGGCACTATAGCAGGTGCTGACATAAAATCCAGGTCAAATCTGTAAACTGAGTATCTCTTTCATTTTGTAAATGATTCTTCACTTTTAGAAAATTAAGAAAAACTCTAAGGAAGAAAAGAGACATCATTTAAAATATCATGCAGTTGATGGTCACTATGTATATTTTAATGCATTTTCTCTGTTTTTTGCATTCAGAAACATTTTAATTTATCCAACGTTATTTTTGACATCTTAAAAGACATTTATGTAACAAACTGTTAAACATTTACCAACCAACATAAGGAATAAGGCATCAATAGAAGAAAACAGCATCAATGTGAATAATTATCCTGAGAAAATAATCAGAAGTATGCAAGATGTATGAGGATGCTCACCACAGCATCACCCCTAATGGCAAAACAAAAGAAACACATTTAACAAAACAATCTCAGAGAAGGTGTTTTTAAAAATCTTTATGAATGTAAACAAGGAGAGTATAAAAAAGTAAAAGTCTTTTTCTTTTGAGACGGAAGCTCATTCCATCGCCCAGGCTGGAGTGCAGTGGCACCATCATGGCTCACTGCAGTCTTGATCTCCTGTGTTCAAGTGACCCTCCCACCTCAGGCTTCTGAGTAGCTGGGACTACAGGCGCAGGCCACCACATCCTGCTATTTTTGTATTTTTTTTAGAGATGGGGTTTTGCCATGTTGTCCAGGCTGGTCTCGAACTCCTGGGCTCCGATGATCTGCTCACCTTGGCCTCCTGAAGTGCTGGAGTTATAGACATGAACCACCATGCCCAGCCATATCTCATTTTTAGTGTAAAGTTTTCCATAGCAATGAGAGAGAGATTTTTATGAACATATTGTCTTTTGATGCTTCAACAACTTATATTTGTAAGTCTTATGGCTTTTGCTTTGGTTTACTTTTTTAATATATCGATTTAAAAGATCTCTGCCTCTATTAAGGATAGTAACTCTTCTGCCAGATGTATTGTAAGTATCTTTCCAATTTTGACATTTTTCTTTTCTGTTGTTTATAACATTTTTGAAGACATAGAAATTAGCTTTTTTTCCAGTAGCCAAATATACTATTCTTATTTTTTAGGTTTCTTTGATTGTTCTTAGTAGAATGGTTTTCATCTGAAAATAAATTAACTGTTTATTATACATTATTCTAGTTTTTCATACTGGTATTCTTAACTTTTCACAATGCTATATTAAGTAAAATTTGTGTATACTATAACTGCCTAAAGCAGTAACTGCCTATAATTTTAAAAATAAACTCTTTAACCCATTTATAATTTAATTTGGAAGATGATGTGTGGTAAAGTTCTTATTTGATTTTTTTGCAGCATTCATTTAAAAATCCATCACTTTCCAAATAATTAGCAATTCTTTTATCTTCTATTAAGCTCGTAGGTATTCTAGCATGTGACTTAAGATTGTCTCTTCTATTCCATATTTTAATTGCTATATAACGCCATAATGTTTTAGCTATAGTACTATATATGTCAAATACATTATAATGATGTACCTCTGTTGGGGGGGCAATGCTTGATTTCTCTAACAGAATTTAGAATCATTTTTAAAATCAAAATTCCAAACTGTGTAAAATATATGAATTAATGTGGGACTAATTAAAATCCTGGCAATGTACAATCTTTTCAACTAGATATGTAATTGTCTTTCCACTCATTCTTTTAAAAATATTTCTCAGTTAAAGTTTGCTGATCTGATTTTAGTTTCTTTCTAATGTTATAATAAAAAGTTTTGGGTATAAAAACAGTTGAAAAAAATTTATAGTAAGTACTTGTACAGGTTCTATCATTAATACTTTAATTCCTTTATCACATACCTATCCATCTATCCAACCATCAACCCATCTTGAGTTTTTTAATACACTTTAAATTGCATGCATATATCAGTACATATCCCCTTAAATATTTCAGAATACATATTATTAACTAGAGTTCAGTTTTTATTTTTATTTATGTTTTTATTGTAGTAAAATATACATGACAAAATTTACCATCTTAATTATTGTACAATTCAGTGGCATTAGGTACATTCAAAATGTTGTGCACCCATCACCACTCTCCATTTCCAGAACATTTCTATCATTCCAAGTAGAAACTCTGTACCTGTTAAATAACTCCTCATTCCTTCCTCCCCTAGCCCTGGTAACCCATATTCTACTTTGTGTTATTATGAATTTGCCCACTATAGGTACCTCATATCAGTGGAATCATATAATATTACTCAATGTTGGTTTTTATTAAGTTTTTGCTCATTTAAAAAGTCATGGCCGGGTGTGGTGGCTCACTGCTGTAATCCCAGCACTTTGGGAGGCCAACGCGGGTGGATCATGAAGTCAGGAGATTGAGACCATCCTGTCTAACAGAGTGAAACCTCATCTCTACAGAGATTGCTGGGTTGAATGCTGGTTCTGTCTTAAGTTCTCCGAGAAACTTCTTTTGTATTTTGTAAAAATGCAAAAAATTAGCTGGGCGTGGTAGCGGGTGCCTGTTGTCCCAGCTACTTGGGAGGCTGAGGCAGGAGAATTGCTGAAACCCAGGAGGCGGTGGTTGCAGTGAGTCTGGATCATGCCACTGTATGCCAGCCTGGGCTACAGAGCGAGATTCTGTCTCCAAAAATAAAAATAAAAAAATAAGTTGTGCCTTTACTATGTGCTTAGATTTGTGGTAGGCTTACATGAGAGACATAGGATGTGACCTCAGGGAATGTATAATTTAAATGTTTCATATTCAGTTATGTATTTTTTCTTTTTTAACTTTTATTTTAGTTTCAAGGGTACACATGCAGGTTTGTTATATAAATCGCGTGTCATGGGGGTTTGGTGCATAGATTATTTCATTACCCAGCTAATAAGTGTAGTATCCAGTAGGGTTTTTTTGTTTTTTTTTAATCTTCACCCTCCTCCCCACCTTTACCCTCAAGTAGGGTCAAGTGTCTGTTGTTCCTTTCTTTGTGTCCATGTATACTCAGTGTTAAGCTCCCATTTCTAAGTGAGAGCATGCAGTATTTGGTTTTCTGTTCCTGTGTTAGTTTACTTAAGATAATGGCCTCCAACCTCATCCATGTTGCTGCAAAGGACATGATCTTGTTCCTTTTTATGGCTGCAGAGTATTCTATGGTGTATATGTACCACATTTTCTTTATTCAGTCTACCATTGATGGGCATTTAGGTTGATTCCATGTCATTGCTACATGTGAATAGTGCTACAATGAACATATGTGTGCATGTGTCTTTGTGGCAGAACAATTTGTACTTCTTTGGGTATATACCTAATAATGGGATTGCTAGGTCGAATGCTAGTTCTGTTTTAAGTCCTCTGAGATATCACCAAACTGTTTTCCACAGTTGCTGAACTAATTTACATTCCCACCAACAGCATATAAGCATTTCATTTTCTTCACAACCTTGATGGCATCTGCTGTTTTTTGACTTTATAATAATAACAATTCTGACTGGTGGGAGATGGTATCTTACTGTGGTTTGGTTTGCATTTTCCTAATAATTAATGTTATTGAATGTTTCTTCACATGCTTGTTGGCTGCATGTATGTCTTCTTTTCAAAAGTGTTCATGTCCTTTGCCCACTTTTTATTAGGGTTTTTTTTTTTTTTTTGCTTTTTAAATTCCTTATAGGTTCTGGATATTAGACCTTTGTCAGATGCATAGTTTGCAAATATTTTCTTCCATTCAGTAGGTTGTCTAAGGTTAATATTGATGTGTGCAAATTTGATTCTGTCATTGTGTTGTTAGCTGGTTATTATGCAGACTTGGTTGTGTAGTTGCATTATAGTGTCAGTGGTCTATGTACTTAAGTGTGTCTTTGTGGTGACTGGTAAAGGTCTTTTGTTTACATATTTAGCACTCCCTTGAGGATCTCTTGTAAGGCAGGTCTTGTGGTAATAAATTCCCTGAGCAATTGCTTGTCTGAAAAGTCTTATCCCTTCTTCACTTATGAAACTTAGTTTGGCTGGATATGAAACTCTTGGAGTTTCTTTTCTTTAAGAATGTGAATACTGACCCCCAACCTCTTCTGGTTTGTAGGGTTTCTGCTGAAAGGCCTGCTGTTAGCCTGATGGGGTTGCCTTTGCAAGTGACCTGCTCCTTCTCTATAGCTGCCTTTAGTATTTTTTCTTTCATGTTAACCTTGAAAAACATGATGACTATATTGTGTGACCCCCAGTTGTGGGACCCCCAGCCCATGAAGGCAGGCACCCAGTAGACACGAGGCAGGACGCATGGTGGCCAGTACCGACTTTATTGGGATCTCTGGGCGACTCAGGCAGGCAGGGAGGAATCGCACGCGCTTTCTTTGTTCGGTCGGCTTTTTAGGGGCAGAGGGCTTGGGGAGGTGGGAGAGCAGAGGTGATGGATGACGATTGGTCAGTCCCGGTTGCCGGGCGGGGAGTTCACTGGACGGGAAGTTTAGTGGGCAGGAAGTTGGAGGAGAGCTAATAAGGCAGATGGTGATTGGCCGGGTTCTGGGCAGGAAGTCTGCTGGGCGGGAGCTGAAGGGGCAGGTGGTGATTGGTTAGGTGGTTGCTAGGCGGAAGGGGGCTGGAGTTCCCTCAGCCGGGGTCGTTGTGCTGAGTCGCATAAGGAAGTTAAGCGCCCCCCACGTGGCCTCCTTGCGGGGAAGGCTTTCCCCACTAGGGGTCAGGCTCCCTCCACATGGCTGGGGGATGGGGCCAGAAATTCCTCTACCAGATATATATGTCTTGGGGATGGTCATCTTGTATGATATCTCACAGGGGTTCTTTGCATGTCCTGAATTTGAATGTTGGTCTCTCTAGCAAGGCTGCAGAAATTTTTGTGGCTGATATCCTCAAGTATGATTTCCAGGTTGCTTGTTTTCTCTCCCTCTCTGTAAAGGACCCCAGTGAGCTGTAGATTTGATCTCTTTACATAATCCCACATTTCATTGAGGTTTTGTTATTCTTTTCTTAAAAATTGTTGTCTGATTAAGTTAAGGTGGAAGAACAGTCTTCAAGCTCTGAGATGCTTTCATCAGCATGGTCTTTTCTGCTGTTAATACTTTTGATTATACTATGAAATTCCTGTAGTGTTTTTCAGCTCTATCAGATCAGTGTGGCTCTTTTTTTTTTTTAAAGTGGCTATTTCATCTTTCTGCTCCTGTATCTATTGATTGTATTCCTTAGATTTCTTGGATTGGGTTTCCACTTTTTCCTGAATCTTGATCTTTGTTCCTATTCATATTCACAATTTTGCGTCTGTCATTTCAGCCATTTTAGCCTGCTTACGAATCATTGCTGTGATTGTTTGGAGGTAAGAACACAGTCTGGCTCTTTGAGTTGCTAGAGTTCTTGCACGTGTTCTTTCTCATCCGTGTGGGCTGATGTTCCTTTAGTCTTGACGTTCTTGTCTTTTGGATGGGTGTTTTTGTTTCTATCTTCTTTAATGTCCTTAGGGGTTTGATTGTGGTGTAAGGTGGGTTCAGTCAACTGACTTTGATCCTCGAAGATTTCAGAGGTCCAAAGCTAAGGTCAGCATTACTGGCCTGCATGCTCTTACTCTGGGGGTCTGGTACCAGACCCCCAGCTTTGATCTCTGGCCCCTCAAAGTTAGGAACCTGTTTTTTTTGGCAGGACTGAGGTGTTCTCTTCTACCAACCACAACACTCTAAAGGGAGATGCTAGCCAAAGCATTTTGTAGGGGCAGAGGCAGCAAAATCCGTGTTTGCTCATGAATGCCAGCCCCTATAGCTATGTGGTGGGGTGCACACACTTTGGCTGGGGTTGGGGGCCAGCAGAAGCAAGGCAGTGGTGTCTATGTGCATGTTTATACCTGCGGCAGTGGTGTGGTGCCAGTGGGGGCAGGGTTCAAGCATCTGTGCTTGCACTAGTGCCATCAGCAGTGGCAGTGGCATGAAGGGCTGCTCATGCCTCAGTGGGGGTGGGTCACTGGCAGGATGGTCAGAGTGGTGGGGTGTGCTCACTCTGATGGCAGTGGGGTGGTGGGGTGCTTGTGCACACATTTACTTTTTGGAGAGGGGAGGTAAGGTACTCCTCTGCACATGCTGGCAAAGTGGTAGTGATATGGTTTAGCTATATTCTTACCCAAATCTCATCTTGAATTGTAATAATCCCCGTGTGTCAGGGCAGGTCCAGGTGGAGATATTTTAATCATGGGGCTGGTTTCCCACATACTGTTCTCTTGGTAGTGAATAAGTCTCATGAGATCCGATGGTTTTGTAAATGGGAGTTCCCCTGCACAAGCTCTCTTGCCTGTCCCTATGTAAGATGTGACCTTGCTCCTCCTTTGCCTTCCACCGTGATTGTGAGGCCTCCCTAGCCATGTGGAGCTGTGAGTCCATTAAACCTCTTTCCTTTATAAATTACTCAGTCTTGGGTATGTCTTTATTAGCAGCATGAGAACAGACTAATACAGGGCATGCACTATGGGCAAGCGCATGTCAGAACACGGCTGCGGAGGCTGCAGTGGGGTGAGGCTGAGGGTGGGCTGTGCTTATCAGCAGAAGCCCGTCTGCTGAAGATCTCTAATGGTTTGGTGTGGTCTCCTGGCAAAGGACCTATGATGCAGGCCCCCAGGAAGCACTGTGATTGGGCATCTGAGGCTGACATAGTAGGCATAGTGAGTTCTGACAATGGCTATCAGAACACACTAAAGAATCCACACTGCTTCCTCCTTTACCTAGAAAAGGAAGCTTCTAGGCTACCTTCTCCTCAGCACAAGTGGGCATGGCCAGGCTGGGAACCTAGAAGAGGCTGGCAGACAGGGGTTGCTCAGATCGGACTGGCCTTGTCTCATAGGCAAGGCCCCCCTGCTCTGTCCAGGTCTGACAGTCATCCAAAGGCTAAAGCCACCTACAAGATCTTGGCAAGCCTTGGGGAAGGGGCATCCCTGGCTGTGTTCCACTGCAGCCATTCCCATGCCAAACCTCTGGGCTCCACACAGGCTGGAGTCCTGCACCTCCACCACTCCAAGCAGCTTTGCTTGCCAGCTCAAGTGGTGGTTGTGGGGTCTCCTGAAGCTAGGATTCTGGAGGTCCATAACGACAGTGGGCCACTGCTTAACTGTCCCACTTACCCCTTCCCCAGGAGTTTCTAGGGGCCAGGTGTGGATCCTTTTGCTCAGCAGCCCCATGCAGGGTTCCCAGATTTCTCTCTTTTCGGTTTAGCTTCTGTGTCCTCCCTCCATCCACTCTCAATGCCTTTTCTCTGAAGATCTCCTCAAAGCGTCCCAGTTTTCCCAATGTCCCACTCTCTCATTGGGAGATATTCCTCCTAGCTGTGTCTAGTTGGTCATCTTGACTCCTTCTAAAATAAGCTTTTAGACCAGGCCTAAAAAGAGATATAAATAGATAAGACAGAAATAAATGTTGATTAATACAGAAATTTCAAAAGGAAAGGGCTTTATCATGACTTAATTTTTTTTGGTGTGCATCTAAAAGAGCTAATAACTCCTTTTCATCAATTGAATCTTTCTTATTACTCTGAAGTCATAACTGCCATAAAAATTATGGAAAAGTTATTGGATAAGTAGATTGGGAAATATTAGACATCTAGGGAAAGTATCTGAATCTATCAGTCTAGGGATGTACTGAGGAATCAGAAATGAGGAACTGAATGATTGATAGATAATTCTTTATTACAAGGCTAAAAGACAATTGATTATAATGCATTCATTACTATGTTAAAATATATTTTAGTGCTATACAATGCTATGGTTTAGATATGGTTTGTTTGCCCCCACCAAAGCCCATCTTAAAATGATCCCTAGTGTGGTGATACTGGGAGACGAGACCCAGTGGGAGGTGTTTGGGCTTTGAGGGTGGATCCCTCATGAATGGCTTGGTGCTGTTCTAGCAGTACTGAGTGAGTTCTCACTCTATGGAGACTGAATCAGTTATCCTGAGAATGAGCTAGTTCCTACAAGAGTGAGTTGTTACAAAGTCAGGATGTTCCTCAGGTTTTTCCTTCTTTTCACATGTTCAATTCCATTTTTATCTTCTCTGCCTTGTATGATGTAGCATAAAACCCCTTACCAGAAATCAGGGCCATGGACTTCAACTTCTCAGGCTACAGAGAAATGAGCTAAATAAATCTCTTTTCTTTATAAATGGTTCAGTATCAGGCATTCTTTTATAGCAATGCAAAATAGACTAAGACATATAATTAACTCAGAGCAACATCAACAAAACTTTATCCAATGTCTGATGTACTCAGTACATTAGGCAGTACAATAGAGAGCCTAAGAAATTAGATGACACATTTCCACCTTTAGAGCCATAGAAATTGACATGAATCTAAGAGAAAAAAATGTCATAATTCATGCTTGACTGTGAGACTTTATAAGGAAAAGGAGGAACAGAGTCTAGACAGAACTGGGACAAGAAGAACTGACCCTTGATGGGGAACTAACTGTCCATTTTGCCATGTTCAAAGAGACTGGACAAAATTGGCATGATTCATATTAGCACAAATATCTAAAGAGGTCTAACTTAGCAGAGATTTCTTTGGTTCAGAAAATATGACTCATATGGTTACCAGGGACTGTGTGTTGGGGAAGGGGTGTTGGGAAGATGTTGGTCAAAGGGTACAAAGTTACAGTTAGATAGGAAGAGGAATTTCAGGAGCTCTATTATGCAATATGTTGACTATAGTTAATAATGCATTATATTCTTGAAAATCACTGAGAGTAGATTTTAAGTGTTTTCACCACAAAAATGGTAAGTATGCAAGATATTACATTAGCGAATTAGCTTGATTCAGCCATTATACAATGTATACATATTTCAAAACATCCTGTTTTACACAATAAATATATACAATTTTTATTTCTCATTTAAGAAAAGCAAATACATTAGCAAAAGGGAACATCAGAGAAAACTAAAGTTAAGGAAAATTCCCCCAAATCATGACTAATGCTCTTCATAAAAGTCATGATCATTGAAAACAAGGAAAGATTATTTTGATTTACTGGCAAAGATTGGAGAAAACCAAGCAGACAAGATGGTGACATTCGATGTGGTATCCTTGGTTGGATCTTAGATCAGAAAAGGAACATTTGTGGATAATATGTGAAATCTGGAGTCTGTACCATTGGTTAATAGTACTGTACAATATTAATTTTTTAGTTTTGGTAAGTGTGTTTCCTGGTTACATAAGAAGTTAACATTGAAGGAAGCTGGGAAAAGGGATTACAGGAACTCTCTGCTATTTTTTCAACTTTTTCATAAATCTATATTCAAAACTTAAAAGTTTATCTTAAAAAAGAATGTCTTATATACCTACTATGTGCTAGTTTCTGGGGACACAAAGAGAAACGATAGACCCTTGCCTAAGAGGAGCTAACTGTAACAGAAGCAGAAATGGCAAGCAATATATATAGTGTGTCAGACACATCTGTGAGAGAAGTTTGTTGGGAGTAAGTCTCCCAGCACACAGGGAATAGGGAATCAAGCTAACGAGAGCTCAATAAGGTTCTGAGGTCACAGAGAAGTAGACTGAGATTTAGAGCTGGGCTCAATTTTTTAGAAGAAACTGGAGAACCTGATGAAAAATCCGAAGCAGAAGTTCAGTAATATGAAAAATGCCAACACTCCTGGGAGCAGAGAAAGGGTATATTTCAATGACCTCATTGGTACACGAACTTATCCACACCAGGCTTCCTACCTTTGGCAACAAGACTAGTTTTTGGTGTGGGGATTTCTTGTGCACTACTGCATTGGACAGGAGTGTCTGGAGAGCTGGGAGTAGAGAGAGATGATGAATTGGCTTGGGCATGCACAGTATGTGACCATGGCTGGGGAAGGAAAGGACTCACATTTTGTTACTAAAATAAGTAGTGGGCCAGAGTGCTGCAAAAGTTTAGTAGAGAGAGCCAACATATTGCTGAAGTTGTAAAGAAAGGTTTCAGGGAGAGATAACATTTGATGTCGCTCTTGAAGAAAAGAGATGGGACTTTAGATAAGGAGAAAAGGATGGGGAACACATTCAAGGCTGGAGAATCAATATGCACAAGAGGAGAGTTCAAATATACATACTATGCATGGGGAATGGAATGACAAGTATATTAGTTTGGTTGGATCAGCAGGTATGTGTAAGCAAATAATCAAGAAGATTGGAAAAGTGGATTGGAGCCAGATTATAACAGATCTTGAAATACCAGGCTAAGTATTTTGGACTTCATCCTATAAATCATAGAGAAAATTGATTTCATTTTTTATTTTGAAAGTGAAAGTCTAGCAATGTTTTGAGAAGACTAATGTGGCATTAGTGTATAGAGTGAATAGAGATTAGAATGAGAAAGATTATTGCTGTAAAATAATGGAGCCTGGAATTTAAAAACAGCAGTGGGAAAGGAAAGCGGGAGTTATGAAAGACGTTACAAAGGAAGACTTGATAGAACTGGGAATGATGGGAAAGGGAGGTATGAAGAATGTCTCCAGGGTTTTATATTTAGGAGACTCAATAATGGTAGAATCATTGTCTGAAATACCTAAAGGCAGAGGAGAAGCTGGTTTTGTGGGATGTAGATGTGCTAAATTGAGGTAATAATGAGATTTCTTAGGGAAAGAGTCCTGCAGCTAATTATACATGCCACATCTAAAATTCAGTAAACAGATTAGGGGCCAAGATATATGTCTGACAATCTTTCTGATAGAAGTAAAAGTTTAAACCCTTAACTTGATAAATCATGCTCCAGGAGAATGTGTACAACAGCGATTGCAACCCAGCCTATGTATCATAATCACTGGTGCAGTGAGATGTTTGTGATAATAGGATAGTTTTGTATCTTCATTGCAGTGGTAATTATACAAAACTTCACATGTGATAGGATGATATAGAATTATACCCACACATTATACCAGTGTCAGTTTCCTGGTTTTGCTAAACTATGGTTTTATAAGATGTAACCACTGGGGGACATGGGGTGAAGGTACACAGAATTTCTCTGTAAGATGTTTTCAACTAGCTGTGAATCTATAATTACTTCAAAATAAAAAGTGAAAGAATTTGCTATCTAATTCTTTATCTAATTCTTTATCTTTATGAAGATAAAGAAAGGTTGAAAGTTAAAGAATGAGAAAATATATTGCATGCAAATAATAACCAAAATAAAGTTAACAGGTATATTAACATCAGGCAAAATAGATCTTAAAATAAAAAGCATTAATGCACAATAACGGAGTTAATCCATAGTGGTAAAAGCTTTAATTTACTAGGAAGCTATATAATAACAAAACCTCAAAATATGTGAAGAAAAAATTGACAATTTAAAGGAGAAGGACAAACCCATAATCATAATAAAAGATTTTAAATATATTTTTCTCAATAATCCAGAAATCAAACTGTTAAAAATTTCAGTAAGAGTGAAAATGTGAATAGGACAATAAATTGACATATGCCCCGGATATGCAACTATAGAACTATAGAATGTGTACATTTAGGAATATCAACCCTATGCTGAGCCATAAAGTAATTCTCAACAATTTTCAAAAGTCTGGCAACATATAGACTCCATTCTTTGACTACAATGCAGTTAGATTATAAATCACAAGCAAGAGATAATTAGAAAATTCCATATGCTTAGAAATTTAAAAAACACACATTTCTAATAGCTAATGTGTCAAATAATATAACAGAAATTCAAAAATATTTCCATTTGAGTGATATAAAAATATATATCAAAATTTGTTTGATGCATCTAAAATAATAACTGTAGGGTGATTCAGAGCCTTAAATGTTTATATAGAAACAAAGTTTTTTTCCAAGATGGTGGATTGGAGGTTTTCAGCATTGGTGGCCTCAGCCACTTGGAAATAATAAGTACAGAAAGCCCAACTCCGTGAACTTTAATTTTAAAAAAAGGAAAAAAAAAGAAAAATGAGAGTCTACTGAAGCATGAAGGACACCCAAAACCCTGGAGAAGAGAACACTGGCAAACAGCTCACACGACAGTTCCCTACTGAAAACAAGAAAGAAAAGAAAAAGAAAAAATCCTACCCATATAAAAATAATTACAAAAATCAGAAGTGTCAACTTCTCCAGAAGAGAAGGAATCAATGCAAGAATTCTGGCACCATGAAATATCTGAATATAGTGGCACCACCAAAGGATTTAACTAGCTCTCCAGCAATGATCCTTAACCAAAATGAAAATTCAGAAATGACAGATAAAGTATTCAAAGCATGGTTTGCAAGGAAGCTCATTGAGCTCCAAGACAAGCTTGAAAACCAACACAAAGAAACTTCTAAAGCAATCCAGGAAATGAAGAAAGAGATAAACATCTTTAAAAAAAAAAAAATCAACTGGAGCTTCTGAAATTGAAACGCTCACTTAAGGAATTTCAAAATACAATTAAAAGCTTTGTCAATGGACTGGACCAAGTAGAAGAATGAATTTCAGAGCTTGAAGACCACTCTCTTGAACTAACCCAATCTCACAAAACTAAAGAAAAAAGGTATTTATTTATTTGAGATGGAGTTTTGCTCTTGTCACCCAGGCTGGAGTCCAATGGCACAATCTCAGCTCACTGCAACCTCCTCCTCCCAGGTTCAAGTGATTCCGCTGCCTCGGCCTCCTGAGTAGCTGGGATCACAGGTGTGTGCCACCGACACCCAGCAGATTTTTGTATATTTAGTAGAGATGGGTTTTCACGATATTGTCCAGGCTGGTCTCAAATGCCTGGCTTCAGGTGATCCACCTGCTTTGGCCTCCCAGAGTACTGGGATTACAGGCATGAGCCACTGCACCCGGGAAGAAAAAAAAAATTTAGAAAAATGTCTAAAGTCTTCAATAAATATATGATTATGTAAAGCAACCAAATGTGTGAATTATTGACATTCGTGAGAGAGAAGGAGAAGGAACTGAAAATTGTATTTGAGAAAATAATTCAAAAAAACTTCCCTACTCTTGCTGGAGAAGTAGACATAAAGATATAAGAAATCCAGAGAACATCTATAAGATACTATAGAAAACAAACATTACCAAGGCATATGGTCACCAGACTGTCCAAGGTCAACCCTGGACAAACAAATTGAAAACATTCTGTGATCATGGATTGAAAGAATCAATGTTGTTAAAATGGCTATACTGCCCAGAGCAATCTATAGATTCAACACTATTCCTATCAAACTCTAATGTCATTTTTCACAGAATTGGAAAAAACTATTATAAAGTTCACAGGAAACAACACACAAAAAAAGAACCCAAATAGCCAAAGCACTCCTAAGAAAAAATTACCTGACTTCAAACTATAAACAAGGCTATAATAATCAAAACAGCATGATACTGCTACCAAAACAGACATATAGATCAACTGAAGAGAATAGAGAATCCAAAAATAAAGCCATACACCTACAGCCACATAATCTTTGACAGAGTCAACAAAATTTTGACAGAGTCAAAAAAGAAGGAAAAGACTGGCTATTCACCAAATGGTTCTGGGGTAGCTGGTGAGCCATGTGCAGAAGAATTAAGCTGGACCCCTATCTTTCACCATATAAAAAAATAAAGGCAAGATAGGTTAAAAATTGAAATGTAAGACCTCAAACTAAAAGAATCCTAGAAGAAAACCTAAGAAACATCATTCTGGACATGGCCTTGGGAAAGAATGTAATACTAAGCCCTCAAAAGTAATTCCAGGCTAGGCCTGTTGGGTCATGCCTGTAG
>PVKP010014255.1:25291-53386 GCA_004027715.1 Plecturocebus donacophilus
CCAGGAGGCTGAGGCAAGAGAATTGCTTGAACCTGGGAGGCGAAGGTTGCAGTGAGTCAAGATCACACTACTGTGCTCCAGCCTGTGCAACAGAGTGAGAGTGTCTCAAAAAAAAAAAAAAAGTAACTTCAACAACAACAAAAATTGACAAATAGGACTTAATTAAAACAAAGAGCTTCTTCACACACACACAAAACACACAAAAACCAAACTAAAACAAAACAACAAAAAACCCCACAAAACCCATCAACAAAATAATGGATGATCTACAAAATGGGAGAAAATATTATCAAACTATACTTCCAACAGTGGTCCAGTATCCAGAATATATAAGGAAGTTAAATAATTGAACAAGCAAAAAATAATCTCATTAAAAATGGACAAAAGGCTTGAACAGACACTTCTGAAAGGAAGACATACAAGTAGCCAACAAACATGAAAAAAATTCTCATCATAACTAATCATCAGAGAAATGCAAATCAAAGCCACTATCAGATACCATCTCCAACCAGTCATAATGAGTATTATTAAACAATCAAAAAACAATGGATGTTGGCAAGGCTGTGGAGAAAAGGGAACACATACTACACTGTTGGTGGGAATGTAAATTAGTTCAGCCCCTGAGGAAAGCAGTTTGGAGATTTCTCAAAGAACTTGCAGCAATCATATGATGCAGCAATCTCATTACTGGGTATATATCAAAAGAAAACAAATTATTTTACCAAAATACACATGCACTCACATGTTCATCACAGCACTATTTACAATAGTAAAGTCATGGAATCAGTCTAGGTGCCCATCAATGGTGGACTAGATAGAGAAAATGTGGTACATATACACGATGGAATACTATGCAGCCATAAAAAAGAACAAAATCATATCTTGAACTCCTGACCTCAGGTGATCCACCCACCTCGGCCTCCCAAAGTGCTAGGATTACAGGTATGAGCCACCGCGCCCAGCCTCAAAATCATATCATTTGCAGGAACGTAAATGGAGCTGGAAGTCATTATCCTAAGCAAATTAATGCAGGATCAGAAAACCAAATATTGTATGTTCTCACAAGTGGGAACTAAGCATCGGGTACTCATGGACATAAAATGGTAATAATAGACACTAGGGGATGGAGGGCAAAGGTTGAAAAACTCTTGGGTACTATGCTTAGAACCTGGTTGATGAGAGTATTTATATTTCAAACCTCAGCCTCATGCAATAAAACCAGGTAATAAATTTGTACATGTATCCCCTGGTTTTAAAATAAAAGTTGAAAAAGAAAATTAAAAAAGAACAGAAGAAGGGCTAAAGTAATAAGCTAAGTATCTAAGTCAAGATGTTAGAAAAAGAATATCAAAGAAAATAACTCAAAAAAGTTAAGAAGAAAATAACAGATAAGATTAGCAATGAATAAAATGGTAAACAAACTGATACTAGATCAACAAAAAAAGTCATATTTTTAAAAATAATATATTTGATAAGCCATTGGCAAACTTGATAAGATATATATAAACAATGTTACTAATTTAAAAAAAGATAATCACTAAAGATGTTGCAGATATAAAGAAGAGGATATTAAGAACAATTTTATGCCAACCACACTCCCAAATTCAATAACATAAAAAAATTCTTAGAAAAGCTTACTTTTTTTTCACACACACAAAATACAATTCCCAGATGACTTTACAGGCAAGTTTTATCAAACATTTAAACAAATAATAATTCTAATCTTAAGCAAATTATTCTAGAACATAGATAAAAGGAATATTTCTGACTTATAAGACTAACATAATTTTGAAAAGGATAGTACAAGAAAGGAAATTTAGGGACAATCTCGCTTATTAACATAGCTACAAAAACCCTAAACAAAACATTAGCAATCAGAATCTACATATGAAAATGGTTATCTAGCATTAAAAATTTGGGCTTATTCCTTGTCTGAGAGGTTAATTTAATATAAAAAAGCAATCAATGTAATTTTATATATTATCAGATTTAAGAAGAAAAAGTATATGACATTTTTATCAGATAAAACCACTCATAAAAATTGAAAATAAGGCTGGGTGAGGTGGCTCACAGCTGTAATCTCAGTACTTTGGGAGACTGAGGTGGGTGGACCATGAGGTCAAGAAATCGAGACTATCCTCACCAACATGGTGAAACCCTGTCTCTACTAAAAATACAAAAATTAGCTGGGCGTGGTGGCACACACCTGTAGTCCCAGCTACTTGGGAGGCTGAGGCAGGAGAATTGCTTGAACCCAGGAGACAGAGGTTGCAGTGAGCCGAGATTGCACCACTGCACTCCAGCCTGACTCCCTCTCAAACAAACAAACAAACAAAAAAACCCCAATAAATATACTCCATGAGCAAGCTAGGAAATTGAAACAAAATTGCTAAATCTTAGAAAGGGTATCTACAAAAAACCTAGGGCAGATATTATCCATACTGGTGAAGCACTAAAAGCATTCCCTTTAAGATTTAAAATCTACAAGGGTGCCTGCCATCACTACTTGCCTTTAAACATGATTTAACATTGTATTTGAGATCCTAGCCAGCATGATGCTATAAGAAGAAATTAAATGAATACAGAATGGAAAGGAATTATTTTATCTACGTTGAAAACCTAAAATTATCTACGAAAAAAATTTAAAGTTAAAAGAAGTAAAGCATTCTTACAGTTTAAAAACTTAAAGAAAATAGAAGAAAAATGAAATAATTGCCTGTAATCCTAACCAGAAGCAACCAGAGATAACATGTTGGTGTATTTTCTTTTAATATTTTTTTCTGTGGGTTTTAAAAAAGTATCCCTTGAAAAATACACTTAGTATTGTGTTACACTTATGCTATTTTGTGGCTTTGCTCTTCACTTTAACTGTGCATCATTCCTGACCTGGTCATTTAAAATTGCTCAAAAAGTCATTTTATTGACTGTATAATATTTTTGGTATGGATAACAGTAATTACTTATTTTCCATATGTTTAGAAAGTTTCCAAATGTTTCTACTGTAAATGACCTAGTGGTCAAGAAGTGTTTTTTTTTTTTTTTTTTTGAGACAGAGTCGCACTCCGTTGCCAGGTGCCAGGCTGGAGTGCTCACTGCCACCTCTGCCTCCTGTGTTCAAGCAATTCTTCTGCCTCAGCCTCCTGAGTAGCTGGGACTACAGGGGAGCGCCACCATGCCCAGCTAATTTTTTTATACTTTTAGTAGAGACGGGGTTTCACCATGTTGGCCAGGATGGTCTTGATCTCTTGACCTCGTGATCTGCCCACCTCGGCCTCTCAAGGAAAAGAAGTTTTTGTTTTCATTTTACATTATGTCCTTATGAGACATTTTAAAAATGAAGTCTACCTTTAAGACTATATAAATGGGAGGCGCTGGCAAGATGGCAGAATAGGAACAGTTCCGGTCTGCAGCTCCCCATGAGATCAACGCAGACGGCAGGTGATTTCTGCATTTTCAACTGAGGTACAAGGTTCATCTCAATGGATCTGGTTGGACAGTGGGTGCAGCCTATGGAGGGTGAGCCAAAGCAGGGTGGGGTGTCACCTCATCCAGGAAGGGCCGGGGGTTGGAGGATTTCTCACCCCTAGCCAAGGGAAGCCATGAGAGACTTTAGCAGAAGAACGGTGCATTCCAGCCCAGATACTGTGCTTTTCCTAAGGTGTTTGCAATCGGCAGACCAGGAGATTCCCTCCAGTGCCCACGCCACCAAGGCCCTGGGCTCCAAGCACAAAACTGGGTGGCTGTTTGGGCAGACACCAAGCTAGTGTCAGGAGTTTTTTTTTTCCCCCCCAGTGGCACCTGGAATGCCAGTGAGACAGAATTCTTCACTCCCCTAAAAGGGGGCTGAAGCCAGAGAGCCAAGTGGTCTGGCTAGGCAGCTCCCACCCCAACAGAGCCCAGCAAGCTAAGATCTACTGGCTTGAAATTCTCCCTTCAATCACAGCAGTCTGAGGTCGACCTGGGACAATCCAGCTTGGTAAGAGGAGGGGCATCCACCGTTGCTGAGGCTTGAGTAGGGGGTTTTCCCCTTACAATGTAATCCTCCAGGAAGTTAGAACTGGGTGGAGCCCACCACAGCCCAGCAAGGACTCTGTGGCCAAACTGCCTTTCTAGATTCCTCCTCCCTGGGCAGGACATCTCTAAAAAAAGGGAGCAGCAGATCTCTTAGCACAGCGCCTCATACAGGAGAGCTTTGACTGGCTTATGGCCGGTCCCCCTCTGGGACGTAGCTTCCAGAGGAAGGAAGAGGCAGCAATCTTTGCTGTTCTGCAGCCTCTGCTGGTGATACCCAAGCAAATACGGTCTGGAGTGGACCTTCAGCAAACTCCAGCAGCCCTGCAGAAGAGGGACCAGACTGTTGGAAGGAAAAACTAACAAACAGAAAGCAATAGCATCAACATCAACAAAAAGGTGGTCCACTCAGAGACCCCATCTGAACGTCACCAACATCAAAGACCAAAGGTAGATAATTCCATGAAGATGGGGAGAAACCAGCACAAAAAGGATGAAAATTCTGAAAACCAGAATGCCTCTTCTCCTTCAAAGGATCATAACTCCTCACCAGCAAGGAAGTAACACTGGGTGGAGAATGAGTTTGATGAATTGACAGAAGTAGGCTTCAGAAGGTGGATAATAACAAACTCCTCCAAGCTAAAAGAGCATGTTCTTACCCAAAGAACCATGAAAAAAGGTTAGATGAATTGCTAACTAGAATAACCAGTTTAGAGGAGATCATAAATGACCTGATGGAGCTGAAAACACAGCACGAGAACTTCGTGAAGCATTCACAAGCATCAGTAGCCAAATCAATTAAGGGGAAGAAAGGATGTCAGAGATTGAAGATCAACTTAATGAAATACAGTGAGAAGACAAGATTAGAGAAAAAATAGTGAAAAGAAATAAGCAAAATCTCCAAGAAATATGGGACTATGTGAAAAGACCAAATCTATGTTTGATTGGTGTATTCGAAAGTGATGGGGAGAATGGAACCAAGTTGGAAAACATTCTTTAGGATATCATTCAGAGAATTTCCCCAACCTAGCAAGGCAGGCCAACATTCAAATTCAGGAAATACCACAAAGATACTCCTCAAAAAGAGCAACCCTAAGACACATAATCACCAGATTCACCAAGGTTGAAAAGAAGGAAAAATTGCTAAGGGCAGACAGAGGGAAAGATCAGGTTACCCACAAAGGGAAGCCCATCAGGCTAACAGCAGATTTTTTTGCGGAAACCCTGCAAGCCAGAAGTGAGTGGGAGCCAATATTCATATCCTTAAAGAAAAGAATTTTCAACCCAGAATTTCATATCTTGCCAAACTAAGCTTCGTAAGTGAAAGAGAAACAAAATTCTTTACAGACAAGCAAATGCTGATTTTGTCACCACCAGGCCTGCCTTACAAGAGCTCCTGAAGGAAGCACTAAACATGGAAAGGAACACTGGTACTAGCCACTGCAAAAACATATCAAAGTGTAGAGACCATGGACACTATGAAGAAACTGCATCAGTTAATGGGCAAAATAAGCAGCTAGCATCATAATGACAGAATCAAATTCACACGCAACAATATTAATGTTTAATGTAAATGGGCTAAATGCTCCAATTAAAACACACAGACTGGCAAATTGTATAGAGTCATGACTCATCAGTGTGCTGTATTTAGGAGACCCATCTCACATGCAGAGACAAACATAGGCTCAAAATAAAGGGATTGGGGGATATATATCAAGCAAATGGAAAGAAAAAAAAAAGCAGAGTTGCACTCCTAGTCTCTGATAAAACAGACTTTAAACCAACAAAGATCAAAAGACACAGAGAAGGGCGTTACATAATGGTAAAGGAATCAATACAACAAGAAGAGCTAACTATCCTAAATGTATATGTACCCAGTACAGGAGCACTCAGATTCATAAAGCAAGTTCTTAGAGACTTACAAAGAGACTTAGAATCCCACACAATAATAGTGGGAGACTTTAATATCCCACTGTCAATATTAGACAGATCAACGAGACAGAAAATTAACAAAGATATCCAGGATTTAAACTCAGTCTGAACCAAGCAGACCTAACAGACATCTGCAGAACTCTCCACCCCAAATCCACAGAATATACATTGTTCTCATCACACTTATTCTAAAATTCACCACATAATTGGAAGTAAAACACTCCTCAGAACAGAAATCATAACAAACAGTCTCTCAGACAATCATAACAGTCTGTCAGACAATGGTGCAATCAAATTAGAACTCAGGATTAAGAAACACTCAAAATAGCACAACTACATGGAAACTGAACAACCTGCTCCTGAATAATTACTGGGTTAATAATGAAATAAAGGCAGAAATAAAGATGTTCTTTGAAACTTTATGAGAACAAAGACACAACATACCAGAATCTCTGGGATACATTTAAAGCAGTATGTAGAGGGAAATTTATAGCACTAAATGCCCATAAGAGGAAGCAAGAAAGATCTAAAATCAATACCCTAACATCACAATTAAAAGAATTAGAGAAGGAAGAGTAAACAAATTCAAGAGCTAGCAGAAGACAAGAAATAACTAAGATCAGATCAGAACTGAAGGAGATAGGGACATGAAAAAATCTTGAAAAAAATCAGCACATCTGGGAGCTAGTTTTTTAAAGAGATTAACAAAATAGACTGCTAGCCATACTAATAAAGAAGAAAAGAGAGAAGAATCAAATAGATTAAATAAAAAATTATAAAGGGGATATCACTTCTGATCCCACAGAAACAAACTACCATCAGGGAATACTATAAACACCTCTATGCAAATAAACTAGAACATCTAGAACATCTAAATTCCTGGACACATACACCCTCCTGAGGCTAAACCAGGAAGAAATCAAATCCCTGAATTGACCAATAACAAGTTCTGAAATTGAGGCAACAATTAACAGTGTACCAACCAAAAAAAAGGCCAGGACCAGATGGATTCACAGCCTAATTCTGCCAGAGGTACAGAGAGGAAAGCCAAATCACAAGTGAACTCCCATTCTCAATAGCTACAAAGAGAATCAAATACCTAGGAATACATGTACGAGGGACGTAAATTGTCCCTTGTGAAGGACGTCTTCAAGAAGAACTACAAACCATTGCTCAAGGAATGGAGAAAAACATTCCATGCTCATGGATAGGAAGAATCAATATCATGAAAATGGCCATACTGCCCAAAGTAACTTATAGGTTCAATGCAATCCCCATCAAGCTACCATTGACCTCTTTCACAGAAAGAAAAAACCATTTTAAATTTCATATGGAACCAAAGAACCCATATAGCCAAGATAACTCTATGCCAAAAGAACAAAGCTGAAGGCATCACACTACCTGACTTCAAACTATACTACAAGGCTAAAATAAACAAAAGAGCATGGGTACCAAGACAGATATATACACCAATGAAACAGAGCAGAGACCCCATATATAATGCCACACATCTATAACCATCTGATCTTGACACACCTGACAAAAACAAGCAATGGGGAAAGGATTCTCTATTTAATAAGTGGTGTTGCGAAAACTGGCTAGCCATGTGCAGAAAACTGAAGCTGAACCCCTTCCTTACACCTTATACAAAAAGTAACTCAAGATGGATTAAAGACTTAAATGTAAGACCAAAAACCATAGAAACCCTAGAAGAAACCCTAGGCAATACCATTCAAGACATAGGCATGGGCAAAGACTTCGTGACTAAAACACCAAAAAGCAATGGCAACAAAAGCCAACATAGACAAATGGGATTTCATTAAACTAAATATCTTCTGCACAGCAAAAGAAACTATCATCAGAGTGAACAAGCAACCTACAGAATGAGAGAAAATTTTTGCAATCTATCCATCTGACAAAGGGCTAATATCCAGAATCTACAAGAAACAAACAAATTTACAAGAAAAAACAAAGAACCTCATCAAAAAGTGGGCAAAGGATATGAACAGACACTTCTCAAAAGAAAACATTTATGTGGCCAACAAACATTTGAAAAAATGCTCATCATCACTGGTCATTAGAGGAATGCTAATCAAAACCACAATGAGATACCATCTCATGCCAGTTAGAATGGTGATCATAAAGAAGTCAGGAAGCAACAGATGCTGGAGAGGATGTGGAGAAATAGTAACACTTTTATACTGTTGATGGGAGTGTAAATTAGTTCAACCACTGTGGAAGAACAGTGTGGTGATTCCTCAAGGATCTAGAACCAGAAATACTTTTGACCCAGCAATT
Organism: Plecturocebus donacophilus; assembly: GCA_004027715.1. Lineage (NCBI taxonomy): Eukaryota > Metazoa > Chordata > Mammalia > Primates > Pitheciidae > Plecturocebus > Plecturocebus donacophilus. The sequence continues at coordinate 33,533 of PVKP010014255.1, forward strand.
CTGTTACTGGGTATATACCCAAAGGATTATAAATCATTCTACTATAAAGACACATGTACACGTATGTTTACTGCAGCACTATTCACAATAGCAAAGACTTGGGACCAACCCAAATTCCCATCAGTGATATACTGGTTAAGTAAATGTGGCACATATATATACCATGGAATACTATGCAGCCATAAAAAAGGATGAGTTCAAGTCTTTTGCTGAGACATGGATGAAACTGGAAACTATCATTCTCAGCAAACTAAAACAGGAACAGAAAACCAAACACCACATGTTCTCACTCATAAGTGGAATTTGAACAATGAGAGCACATGGACACAGGGAAGGGAACATCACACACCAGGGCCTGTCAGGAGGTGGTAGGGTAGGGGAGGGATATTATTAGAGAAATACCTAATGTAAATGATGGGTTAATAGGTGCAGCAAACCACCATGGCACATGTATACCTATGTAACAAACCTGCACGTTCTGCAAATGTATCCCCCAACTTAAAGTGTGTGTGTGTGTGTGTGTGTGTGTGTGTGTGTGTGTGTGTCTGTGTGTGTACAATGAAATGAAACACATCCAGATTGGAAAGAATGAAGTAAAACTGTCTTTATTTGCATATGACATGATTCTGTATGCAGAAAATTCTAAGGAATCCAAATACAAAAAAAAAAAAATCTATTTGAATGGGATATTTAGAAATTGTCTGTACTGTCTTTATAATAATTCTATAAATCTAAAACCATTTTAAAATTAAAAGTTTATTTTAAAAAGAAAAAAAGTAATTGAACTAATAAAGGAGTTTACTATTCAAATAATGAAAGTAAAATCACAGATCAACTTACAAAACTTAAAAGATTAACTTGGAAAAATCACCTTATAGATATATATAGGCGATTTTTCTGCACATGTATCCCCCAACTTAAAGTGTGTGTGTATTGTACACACACTTTATTGTACACACACCAGTTTTTTTCTGATAATGTTTTCCAGGATCTCCAATAATCTATCAAACAATGGTGGTGATGGGATCACCCTTGTCTTATTTCTGGTCATTTAGTTTACTATGTACAATTTTGCTGTTGGTTCACCAATTTAAGAAAGGTCCCTTTATTTTTTAGATTATTATGAATTTTTTAAAATAAATACTATTTAATTTTATTAAAGACTTTTTGCATCATTTGCCATAATCACATAATTTTCTATGTAATATATTAATAAGGTGAATTACATTGATTTTTCAGATGTTAAATCACTCTCATTCTTGAGATAAGTAATGTAATTTTGAAATGTACTGTTGGATTTATTTAGTTTTTTGGGTTTTTTTGAGACAGATTCTCACCCTTTTGCCAGGTTAGAGTGCAGTGGTGCGATCTTGGTTCACTCCAACCTCCACATCCCAGGTTCAGGTGATTCTCCTGCCTCAGCCTCTGGAGTAGTTGGGACTACAGGTGTGTGCCACTATGCCCAGATAATTTTCCTATTTTTAGTAGGGATGGGTTTCACCATGTTGGCCAGGATGGTCTCAGTCTCTTGACCTCATGATCCTCCTGCCTTGGCCTCCCAAAGTGATGGTATTTCAGGCATGAGCCACTGTGTCTGGCCAATTTAGATTTTTTAAAAAGTAATTTAATACTCACATTTATAAATCAATTTGTAATTTTATCTTTCTCTGTTATTATCTGGCTTTGAAATTATGATTATACTCTCTTCATAAAATAAGCAGAGCAGCTTTTTACAACTCACCCGTTAAACATTCTTGGCCCATATATTTTTGGAAGGAGATATCTTTGGCTGTTTTACTGTTCACTTATTTGTTCAAGTTTTATTTTTCTTATTTTATCAAATTTGGCACTTTGTACTCTTCTAAATGTATCCATTTAGTACAGGTTCAATTAAGAAAATGACCAATGCCCGATATTCCAAGGGGTTGTAGCATTCTGGGGTACCTTATTGATTGACTGAATTCCATAAGTCCACAAAAACTATTGTACACCACAATTCAATAGAAGCATTAGTTTTCCACTAGCTCTTTTCTCACAAGGAATGTCAGAATCTACATCAGAAGGCAGTATTTCATTGTTAAAATATTAGATGTGGTAGAAAACTATAGCTGAAGAATCTATGAGTGAGAACATGTGGTGTTTGATTTTCTGTTCTTGTGTCAGTTTGCTGAGAATGATGGTTTCCAGATTCATCCATGTCCTTACAAAGGACACAAAGTCATCTTTTTTTATGGCTGCATAGTATTCCATGGTGTATATGTGCCACATTTTTCTTGTCCTGTCTGTCATCAATGGGCATTTGGGTTGGTTCCAGGTCTTTGCTATTGTAAACTGTGCCACAATGAACATACATGTGCATGTGTCTTTATAATAGAACGATTTATAATCTTTTGGTTATATACCCAGTAATAGGATTGCTGGGTCAAATGGAATTTCTATTTCTATGTCCTTGAGGAATTGCACACTGTCTTCTACAATGGTTGAACTAATTTACACTCCCACCAACAGTATAAAAGTGTTCCTGATTTCTCCACATTCTCTCCACCATCTGTTGTCTCCAGATATTTTAATGATCACCATTCTAACTGGTGTGAGATGGTATCTCAATGTGGTTTTGATTTGCATTTCTCTAATGACCAGTGATGATAAGATTTGTTTCATGTGTCTGTTGGCCTCATAAATGTCTTCTTTTGAAAAGTGTCTTTTCATATCCTTTGCCCACTTTTGAATGGGTTTGCTTTTTTTTCTTGTAAATCTGTTTTAGTTCTTTATGGATTCTGGATATTAGCCTTTTGTCGGATGGACAGATTGCAAAAATTTTTTCCCATTTTGTTGGTTGCCAGTTCACTCTAATGATTGTTTCTTTTGCTGTGCAGAAGCTCTGGAGTTTAATTAGATCCCATTTGTCTATTTTGGCTTTTGCTGCCAATGCTTTTGGTGTTTTGGTCATGAAGTCCTTGCCTATGTCTATGTCCTGAATGGTTTTGCCTAGGTTTTCTACTAGAGTTTTTATGGTGTTACATCCTGTGTATAAGTCTTTAATCTATCTGGAGTTAATTTTAGTGTAAGCTGTCAGGAAGGGGTCCAGATTCTGCTTTCTGCACATGGCTAGCCAGTTTTCCCAACACCATTTATTTAACAGGGAATTCTTTCCCCATTGCTTATTTTTGTCAGGTTTGTCAAAGATCAGATGGTTGTAGATGTGTGGTGTTGCCTCCAAGGCCTCTGTTCTGTTCCATTGGTCTATATCTCTGTTTTGGTATGAGTACCATGCTGTTTTGATTACTGTAGCCTTGTAGTATAGTTTGAAGTCAAGTACCATGATGCCTCCAGCATTGTTCTTTTTGCTTAGAATTGTCTTGGCTATGTGGGCTCTCTTTTGGTTCCATATGAATTTTAAGGTGTTTTTTTTCCCGTTCTCTGAAGAGGATCAAAGGTAGCTTGGATGGAAATAGCATTGAATCTATAAATTAATTTGGGCAGTATGGCCATTTTCACAATATTGATTATTCCTAACCATGAGCATGGAAGGTTTTTCCATCTGTTTGTGTCTTCTCTTATTTCATTAAGCAGTGGTTTGTAGTTCTTTTCGAAGAGGTCCTTTACATCCTTTGTTAGTTGTATTCCTAGGTTTTTTATTCTCTTTGTAGCAATTGTGAATGGCAGTTCTTTCTTGATTTGGCTTTCTTTAAGTCTGTTATTGGTGTATAGCAAAGCTTGTGATTTCTCCACATTGATTTTGTATCCTGAGATTTCACTGAAGTTCCTTTCAGTTTAAGGAGATTTTGGGCTGAGACAATAGGGTCTTCTAAATATAGAATCATGTCATCTGTAAATAGAGACAATTTGACTTCCTCCTTTCCTAATTGAATAGCCTTTATTTCTTTTTCCTGCCTGATTGTTCTGGCTAGAACTTCCAAAACTATATTGAATAGGAGTGGTGAGAGAGGGCATCCTTGTCTAGTGCCAGATTTCGAAGGGAATGCTTCCAGTTTTTGCCCATTCAGTATGATATTGGCTGTTGGTTTGTCGTAAATAGCTTTTATTATTTTGAGATATATTCCATCGATACCTAGTTTATTGAGAGTTTTTAGCATAAAGAACTGTTGAATTTTACTGAAGGCCTTCTCTGCATCTATTGAGATGATCATGTGGTTTTTGTCTTTAGTTCTGTTAGGCGGTGGATTACATTTACATACTTGTGTATGTTTAACCAGCCTTGCATCCCCAGAATGAAGCCTGCTTGATCATGATGGATAAGATTTTTGATGTGCTGTTGCAATCAGTTTGTCAGTATTTTATTGAAGATTTTTGCATCTGTGTTCATCATGGATATTGGCCTGAAGTTTTCTTTTTTTTTGTTGAGTCTCTGCTGGGTTTTGGTATCGGGATGGTATTGGTCTCATAAAATGATCTGGGAAGGATTCTCTCTTTTTGTATTGTTTGGAATAGTTTCAGAGGGAGTAGTACCAGCTCCTCTTTGTATGTCTGGTAGAATTTGGCTGTGAACCCATCTGGACCTGGGTTTTTTTTGGTTGGCAGGCTATTAATTGCTGCCTCAGCTTCAGCACTTGTTATTCGTCTATTCAGGGTTTCAACTTCTTCCTGGTTTAGGCTTGGGAGGGTGTAAGTGTCCAGGAATTCATCCATTTCTTGCAGATTTACTGGTTTATGTGCATAGAATTGTTTGTAGTAATCTCTGATGGTAGTTTGTATTTCTGTGAAATCGGTGATGATACCCACTTTATCGTTTTTTATTGCATCTATTTGATTCTTCTCTCTTTTCTATTAATCTGGCTAGTGGCCTATTTTGTTGATCTTTTCAAAAGGATTTATTGATTATTTGAAGGATTTTTTTGTGTCTCTATCTCCTTCAGTTCTGCTCTGATCTTAGTTATTTCTTGTCTTCTGCTAGGTTGTGAGTTTTTTTGAGCTTGCTTCTCTAGCTCTTTCAATTTGGATGATAGAGTGTCGATTTGAGATATTTCCTTTCTTCTCATGTGGGCATGTATTGCTATAAATTTCCCTCTAGACACTGCTTTCAATGTCTCCCAGAGATTTTGGTACATTGTGTCTTCATTCTCGTTGGTTTAGAAGAACATCTTTATTTCTGCCTTCATTTCCTTGTTTATCCAGTCAACATTCAAGAGCCAGTTGTTCAATTTCCATGAAGCGGTGCGGTTCTGAGTTGGTTTCTTAATCCTGAGTTCTAATTTGTTTGCACTGTGTCTGAGAGACTGTTACGATTTCTGTTCTTTTGCATTTGCTGAGTGATTTACTTCCAAATATGTGGTCAATTTTAGAGTAGGTGCGATGTGGTGCTGAGCAGAATGTAAATTCTGTTGCTTTGGAGTGGAGAGTTCTATAGATGTCTATTAGGTTTGCTTGGTCCAGATCTGAGTTCAAGTCCTGGATATCCTTGTTAATTTTCTGTCTTGTTGATCTAATATTGACAGTAGAGTGTTAAAGTCTCCCACTATTATTGTGTGGGAGTCTAAGTCTCTTTGTAGGTTGTTAAGAACTTGCTTTATGTATCTGGGTGCTTCTGTATTGGGTGGATATATATTTAGGATGGTTAGCTCTTCTTGTTGGATTGATTCTTTTACCATTATGTAATGCCCTTTTTGTCTCTTTTTACCTTTGTTGCTTTAAAGTCTATTTTCCCATAGATTAGAATTCCAATTCCTGCTTTTTTTACTCTCCATTTGCTTGGTAAATCTACCTCCGTCCCTTTATTTTGAGCCTATGTGTATCCTTGCATGTGAGATGAGTTTCTGGATACAGCACATCAATGGGTTTTGATATTTTATCCAATTTGCCTGTCTATGTCCTTTGATTGGGGCATTGAGCCCATTTACATTTAAGGTTAATATTGTTACATGTGAATTTGATCCTACCATTTTGATGCTAGCTGGTTGTTTTGCCTGTTAGTTGATGCAGTTTCTTCATTGTGTTGATGGTCTTCACTATTTGGTATGCTTTTGGAGTGGCTGGTACTGGTTCCTTTCTGTATTTAGTGCTTCCTTCAGGAGCTCTTGTAAGGCAGGCCTGGTGGTGACAAAATCTCTGAACAATTGCTTGTTAACAAAGGATTTTATTTCTCCTTTGCTTATGAAGCTTAGTTTGGCTGGATATGAAATTCTAGGTTGAAAGTTCTTTTCTTTAAGGATGTTGAATATTGGCCCCCACTCTCTTCTGGCTTGTAGGGTTTGTGCTGAGAAATCCACTGTGAGTCTGATGGGCTTCTCTTTGTGGGTAACCCAACCTTTCTCTCTGGCTGCCGTTAGCATTTTTTCCTTCAATTCAACCCTGGTGAATCTGACGATTATGTGCCTTGGGGTTGCTCTTCTTGAGGAATATCTTTGTGGTGTTCTCTGTATTTCCTGAACTTGAATATTGGCTTGCCTTGCTAGGTTGGGGAAGTTCTGCTGGATAATATCCTGAAGAGTGTTTTCTGGCTTGGATCCACTCTCCATCACATTCAGGTACACCTATCAAATGTAAATTAGGTCTTTTCACATAATCCCATATTTCTTGGAGGCTTTGTTCATTTCTTTTTACTTTTTTTCTCTAATCTTGCCTTCTCATTTAATTTCATTGAGTTGATCTTTAATCTCTGTTATCCTTTCTTCTGCTTCATTGATTCGGCTATTGAAACTTGCTTATGCTTTGTGAAGTTCTCGTGTTGTGTTTTTCAGCTCCATCAATTCATTTATATTCTTCTATAAGCTGTTTTTTCTCATTAGCATTTTGTGAAACCTTTTGTCAAGGTTCTTAATTTCTTTGCATTGGGTTAGAACATGCTCCTTTAGCTCAGAGAAGTTTGTAATTACCACCTTCTGAAGCCTGTTTCTGTCAATTCATCAGACTCATTCTCGATCCAGCTTTGTTCCCTTGCTGGTGAGGAGTTATGATCCCTTGGAGGAGGCGAGGTGTTCTGATTTTGGGTGTTTTCATCCTTTTTGTGCTGGTTTCTTCCCATCTTTGTGGGTTTATCTACCTGTGGTCTTTGTAGTTGGTGACTTTCGGATGGGGTCTCTGAGTGGATGTTCTTTTGTTAATGATGAAGTTATTTCTTCCTGGTTTTTAGTTTTCCTTCCAACAGTCAGGCCCTTCTTCTGTAGGACTGTTGGAGGTCCACTCCAGACCCTGCATGCTGTGGATCACCTGCAGAACAGTAAGGATTTCTGTCAGTTTCTTTTTCTGTTATCTTCATCCCAGAAGGATACCCACCATATATCAGCCTGAGCTCTCCTTTATGAGGTATCTCTTTTGATATACGGGGTTCCGGGAGCTGCTTGAGGAGACAGTCTGACCCTTATAGGAGCTCAAGTGCTGAGCTGTGAGCTCTGTTGTTTCATTCAGAGCTGCTGGGCAGGTATATTTAAGTCTGCTGCAGTGGAACTCGTAATTGCCTTTTTTTCCCAGCTGCACTGTCCTGGGAAGGTGGGGCTTTATTTATAAGTTCCTGACATGCTGCTGCCTTTTTTCAGAGATGCTCTGCCCAGCTAGGAGGTAACCTAGTCACAGTCTGCCAGTAGAGGCGTTGCTGAGCTGCCATGGGCTCTGCCCAGCTACTGTGTGAACTTCCTTGCAGTTTTGTTTACATAGGTATTGTTAGAACTGCCTTGGTAATGGCGATCTGCCTTGGTAATGTTGGACTGTCTCTGTAATGGTGGACTGCCTCAGTAATGGTGGATTTCCTCGGTAATGGCAGACTACCTTGGTAGTGGTGGACTGCCTTGGTAATGGCAGATGGCCTTCCCCCCACAGAGCTGGGCTATCCAGGTCCAGCTGCACTTTCTGTGAAACTCTCAATCCAGAGCATTTCAGATTGCTGGTCTTTGTGGGGGTGGGACCCACCAAGCCAGATCACCTGGCTCCCTGTTTCAGCCCCCCTTTTTTCAGTTGAGTGGGTGGCTCTGTCTCACAGGCATTGCCGGTGCCAGTTGAAACAGCTGCCCAGATTTGTGTGAGTTTTTGTGGGGAGACCCACTGAGCCAGCTGAAACAGCCATGCTGGGAACTCGTGGAACTTTTCAGCCTGGGAGTCTCCTGGTCTGTGGTCAGTAAAAACTCGTTTGGAAAAGTGGTGATCACTCACCCTCTGCGTTGTTCTCTCTGGGAACTGCACTCCAGAACTGTCCCTTTTCAGCCATCTTGGATCTTCCCCAATTTTTAATTTCTTTTTGCCTTTTGGTGTTATACAAGTGTCAGTGTTCAGTGAGACCTGTACACTAATAATCAGGAAGTTATTTTTTAAAGCACCCCTTTTCTCCTTTGCCAAGACTTACAAACTAGTAACCCTGAAGTAATTAATAAAGGTATTTGATTGGAATTTAAAGAATGGGTAGGATGTGGGTAGGTGGAGATGGGAAAGATTTAAGGATTGGTGTTTAGGGGGCCTAGGTTCTTCTAGTTTTGGATTTTCCCCCCCTACTTGTGTGGTGTTAAGCAAGTCACTTTAACCTTCTCTTTGGGCTTTATTTTCCTTTTTTTTTTTTTTAAGTTAGGGGGTTGGACTGCATGCATCTGACCTTGCTTTCATTGATTCAAAGATGAAAGTAATAGGAAATGGGAAATACAGTGGGTGCTAAGGTGAAGCAGTGTGGTGCTAATGTAAAGGAGAAGTTAGATATGTTACTTGGGGTTGTAGAAAACTTTGCTTGGCTTGCAGTTGGAGAACTAGTCCAGGGTTTTGAGGGTGATCAAAAAAGTATTTGTGACATGATCTGAGGCTTTTGGAAATATTAAGGGTAATTTTAGGTGGAAAAGTTTGGAATGGGGAGGTGTCTGTTAGGAGAAATCCATGAGGTCCTTTGTGCTTGTACAGTTATAAGTCAGTCAGGTGGGACACTAAGAATCAACAGAAACAGATTTAAGAACTAGTAGATCCAATGTATGGGAGTGTTTACCCACATATATACACAGAAATGGGAGGACAGGAATCAGCTAGAAGAAAAGGGAGGGACCTACAACTGTTGTGTTTAATACTAAGTAGCAATCATTGAACTATTTCTGAAGGAGTAGCTGGTATGACTGGAATTAGGGTTGGAAAGGGAATGTTAAATGAGATGCTTTCTGATAATGTAGATAAAAGTAAATAGCAAATAGTTGGGCAAATAACATCTCCCAACTATTGTTTCTCTTTCCATTGTTTCAATTCCTTTTTCTCACCTTATAAACTCTTTTGTACATGTATAGCTCTTCTGTATCTTGGGAAGAAAATCCTGTTCTTTAAATTATGAGGCTTCTGTATGGAGAAGTCCATTTGTTGTGTTACTGGCCAGTTTGGGGGCATTAAATCCCCCTTCATACTGGTAGGCTTCTTTTCTTCAGACATCCATGCTTACAGTCTGCCTATATGTTTTCAGTGAAGACTGTCTAATTCTAGACATTCTGGGATATGTACTTAGAATTATATTCTGTTGATCAGGTAGGAAGCTTCATGTACCCTTGATTGCCTTTAAGATCTATGATGTTTGCATTTACATCAGAATACAAACTACTCAGAGCAGGGACTTTGTTTTTACTATTTCTTTATTTTCAGCACCCATGTCTGGTATAAAGTGGATACTGAAAATAAACACTTTTTGAATGGATGAGAATGGGAAGCACTGGTACAATCTGAGCCAGATATAGAATGACTCTGAATGGTGACATTGATTATAGCTTAATCCAATTATGGAAGTGGTGATTAACTTAATCTATTGATTTTTGATCATTGATTTATTTTTAATAAACTTTATTTTTTGAGCTGTTTAGCATTTATGGAAAAGTTATAAGGATAGTACAGAGTTAGTACAGTTTCCATATTTCTCCTATAATTTACATTTTACATTAGAATGGTATATTTGTTACAATGAAGGAACCAAAGTTGATACATTATTAACCAACGTTCTTATTTGATTGAGATTTTCCTTTTTTTAAAATTATACTTTTAAAATCTGGGGTACATGTGTAGAACGTGCAGGTTTGTTACATTGGTATACACATGCCATGACGGTTTGCTGCGTCCATCACCCGTTATCTACATTAGGTATTTCTCCTAATGCTATCCCTCCCCTATCCTCCCACCCGCTGCTATCCCTTTCCTAGCCCGCACCCCCAACAGGCTCTGGTGTGTGATGTTCCCCTCCCTGTGTGCATGTGTTCTCATTGTTCAACACCCACTTATGAGTGAGAACATGCAGTGTTTTGTTTTTTGTTCTTGTGTCAGTTTGCTGAGAATGATGGCCAGCTTTATTCATGTGTCTGCAAAGGACATGAACTCATTCTTTTTTATGGCTGCATATTATTCCATGATGTATATATGCCACATTTTCTTTATCCAGTCTATTATTTATGGGCATTTGGGTTGGTTCCAAGTCTTTGCTATTGTGAACAGTGTCACAATAAAATATGTATTTATGTGTCTTTATAATAGAATGATTTATAATCCTTTGGGTATATACCCAGTAACAGAATTGGTGGGTCAAATAGTATTTCTGGTTCTAGATCCTTGAGGAATTGCCACACTGTCTTCCATGATGGTTGAACTAATTTACACTCCCACCAATGGTGTAAAAGTGTTCCTATTTCTCCATATCCTCTCCAGCATCTGTTGTCTCCTGATTTTTTAATGATTGCCATTCTAACTGATGTGAGATGGTATCTCAATTTGGTTTTGATTTGTATTTCTTTAATGACCAGTAACAATGAGCTTTTATTCACGTTTGTTGTCTGCATAAGTGTCTTCTTTTGCGAAGTGTCCGTTCATATCCTTTGCCCACTTTTTGATGCAGTTGTTTGTTTTTTTAATTGTAAATTTGTTAAGTTCTTCACAGATTCTGAATATTAGCCCTTTGTCAGATGGGTAGAGAGTAAAAAGTTTTCTCCCATTCTGTTGGTTGTCAGTTCACTCTAATAATAGTTTCTTTTGCTGTGCAGAAGCTCTTTAGTTTAATTAGATCCCATTTGTCAATTTTGGATTTTGTTGCCATTGCTGTTTTAGTTATGAAGTCCTTGCCTATGTCTATGTCCTGAATGGTATTGCTCAGGTGTTCTCCTAGGGTTTTTATCGTGTTAGGTCATATGTTTAAATCTTTAATCCATCTGGAGTTAATTTTTGTATAAGGTGTAAGGAAGGGGTCCAGTTTCAACTTTCTGCGTATGGCTAGCCAGTTTTCCCAACGCCATTTATTAAATAGGGAGTCCTTTCCATATTGCTTGTTGTTGTGAGGTTTGTCAAAGATCAGATGGTTGTAGATGTGTGGTGTTATTTCTGAGGCCTCTGTTCTGTCCCATTGGTCTATATCTCTCTTTTGGTACCAGTAGCATGCTGTTTTGATTATGGTAGCCTTGTAGTATAGTTTGAAGTCAGCTAGTGTGATGCTTCCAGCATTTTTTTGTTTGTTTGTCTTGCTTACTATTGCCTTGGCTATGTGGGCTCTTTTTTGGTTCCATATGAAGTATAAGGTGGTTTTATCCAATTCTGTGAAGAAAGTCAATGATAGTTTGATGGGATAGCATTGAATCTACAAATTACTTTGGGCAGTAAGGCCATTTTCACGGTATTCATTCTTCTTAACCATGAGCATGGAATGTGTTTCCATCCATTTGTGTCCTCTCTTTTTTCCTTGAGCAGTGGTTTGTAGTTCTCCTTGAAGAGGTCCTTCACATCCTTTGTTAGTTGTATTCCTAGGTATTTAATTCTTTTTGTAGCAGTTGTGAATGGGAGTTCATTCATGAGTTGGTTGTTTGTCTGTTATTGGTGTATGGGAATGCTTGTGATTTTTGCACATTGATTTTGATTCCTGAGACTTTGCTGAATTGCTTATTAGCTTAAGGAGATTTTGGGCTGAGACAATGTGGTCTTCTAAATATGAATTCATGTCTTCTGCAAATAGATACAATTTGACTTCCTCTTTTTCTAATTAAATACCCTTTATTTCTTTTTCTTGCCTGATTTCCCTGGCCAGAACTTCATAGCTCTTATTATTTTGAGATATGTTCCATCGATACCTAGTTTATTGAGAGTTTTTAGCATGAAGGGCTGCTAAATTTTGTTGAAGGCCTTCTCTGCATCTATTGAGATAATCATGTGGTTTTTGTCTTCAGTTCTGTTTATATAATGGATTATGTTTATAGATTTGCATATGTTGAACCTTGTATCCCACGGATGAAGCTGACTTGATGATGATGGATAAGCTTTTTGATGTGCTGTTGGATTCTCTTTGCCAGTATTTTATTGAGGATTTTCACATCAATGCTCGTCATGGATATGGGCCTGAAATTTTCTTTTTTAGTTGTGTCTCTGCCAGGTTTTGGTATCAGGATGATGTTGGTCTCATAAAATGAGTTAGGGAGGATTCCCTCTTTTCTCTGTTGTTTTAAATAGTTTCAGAAGGAGTGGTACCAGTTCCTCTTTGTACCTCTGGTAGAATTCGGCTGTGAACCCATCTGGCCCTGGACTTTTTTTGGTTGGTAGGCTATTAATTTCTGCCTTAATTTCAGACCTTGTTATTGGTCTATTCAGGGATTCAACTTCTTCCTGGTTTAGTCTTGGAAGGGTGTAAGTGTCCAGGAATTTTTCCATTTCTTCTTGATTTACTGGTTTATGTGCATAGAGTTGTTTGTAGTAATCTGATGGTACTGTGTATTTCTATGGAATTGGTGGTGATAATGCATTTATCATTTTTTATTACATCTATTTGATTCTTCTCTCTCTTCTTTTTTATTAGTCTGGCTAGCAGTCTATCTATTTTGTTGATCTTTTCAAAAAACCAGCTTCTGGATTTATTGATTTTTTTCGAAGGCTTATTTTATGTCTCTATCTCCTTCAGTTTTGCTCTGATCTTAGAGATCATCTCAATAGAGGAAGAGATCTTGCTCCTCTTGTTCTTTTAATGATGACATTAGGATGTGGATTTTAGATCTTTCTTTGTTTCTCTTATGGGCATTTAGTGCTATAATTTTTCCTCTAGACATGGCTTTAAATGTGTTCCAGAGAATCTGGCATGTTATGTCTTCATTCTCATTGGTTTAGAAGAACATCTTTATTTCTGCCTTCATTTCATTATTTACCCAGTAGTCCTTCAGGAGCAGGTCATTCAGTTTCCATATAGTTGTGTGGTTTTGAGTGAGTTTCTTAATTCTGAGTTCTAATTTGATTTCACTGTCGCCTGAGAGGCTGTTTGTTATGGTTTCCATTTTTTTTTTTTTTTTTTTTTGCATTTGCTGCGGAGTGATTTACTTCCAATTATATGGTCAATTTTAGAATGTAAGTGTGATGTGGTGCTGAGAAGTGTGTATATTCTGTGAGTATGAGGTAGAGAGTTTTGTAGATGTCTATTAGGTTTGCTTGGTCCAGATCTGAGTTTAGTCCTGGATATCTTTGTTAATTTTCTGTCTTGTTGGTCTGTGTAATATTGACAGTGGGGTGTTAAAGTCTCCCACTATTATTGTGTGGGAGTCTAAATCTCTTTGTAGGTTATTAAGCACTTGCTTTATGTATCTGGGCACTCCTGTATTGGGTGCATGTGTATTTAGGATAGTTAGCTCTTCTTGTTGCATTGATCTCTTTACCATTATGTAGTGCCCTTCTTTTTGTCTTTTGATCTTTGTTGGTTTAAAGTCTTTTGTCAGAGACTAGGATTGCAACCTCTGCTTTTTTCTCTCTCTCTCTCTCCATTTGCTTAGTAAATCTTCCTCCATCCCTTTTATTTGAGCCTATGTGTATCTTTGCAGGTGAGATGGATGTCCTGAATACAGCACACCCGTGGGTCTTGACTCTTTATCCAATTTGCCAGTTTGTGTTTTTTGATTGGGGCATTTAGCCCATTTACATTTACATTTAAGGTTAATATTGTTATTTGTGAATTTGATCTGGCCACTTTGATGCTAGCTGATTGTTTTGCCCATTAGTTGATGCAGTTTCTTCATAGTGTCAATGGTCTTTACAATTTGGTATGTTTTTGCAGTGGCTGGTAATGGTTTTTTCTTTCCATGTTTAGTGCTTCCTTTAGGAGCTCTTGTAAGGCAGGCCTGCTGGTAACAAAATCTCTCAGCAGTTCCTTGTCCATAAAGGATTTTATTTCTCCATCATTTATGAAGCTTAGTTTGTTTGGCTAGATATGAAATTCTGGGTTGAAAATTCTTTTCTTTAAGGATGTTGAATATTGGCCCCCACTCTCTTCTGGCTTGTAGAAGAAATCTGCTGTGAGTCTGATGGGCTTTCCTTTGTGGGTAACTGGACCTTTCTCTGGCTGCCCTTAGAATTTTTTCCCTCATTTCAACCCTGGTGAATCTGACAATTATATGTCTTGGGATTGCTCTTCTTGAAGAATATCTTTGTGGTGTTCTCTGTATATCTGAATGTTGGCCTTCCTTGCTAGGCCAGGCAGTTCTGGATAATATCCTGAAGAGTGTTTTCCAACTTGGTTTCATTCTCCCCATCACTTTGAGGTACACCAATCAAATGCATATTTGGTCTTCTCACAAAATCCCATATTTCTTGGAGGTCTTGTTCATTTCTTTTCACTCTTTTTTCTCTAATCTTGCCTTCTCACTTTATTTCATTGAGTTGATCTTCCATCTCTGATATCCTTTCTTCTGCTTGTTTGATTCAACTATTGAAACTTGTGTATGCTTCACGAAGTTCTTTTGCTGTGTTTTTCAGCTCCATCAGGTTGTGTATGTTCTTCTCTATACTAGTTATTCTAGTTAGCATTTCATCTAACTTTTTTCAAGGTTCTTAGTTTCCTTATATTGGGTTAGAACATGCTCCTTTAGCTCAGAGAAGTTAGTTATTACCCAGCTTCTGAAGCCTGCATCTGTTAGTTCATCAAACTCATTCTCTATCCAGTTTTATTCCCTTGCTGGTGAGGAGTTGTGATCCCTTAGATGAGAAGAGGCATTCTGGTTTTTGGAGATTTCATCCTTTTTGTGCTATTTTCTTCCCATCTTCATGGATTTATCTACCTTTAGTCTTTGAAGTTAGTGACCTTGGATGAGGTTGCTGAGTGGATGTCCTTTCTATTGATGTTGAACCTATTTCTTTCTGTTTGCTAGTTTTCCTTCTTAGAGTCAGGTCCTTCTGCTACAGATCTCCTGGAGTTTGCTAGAGGTCCACTTCAGCTCCTGTTTGCCTGGGAATCACCTGTGGGGGTTGCAGAACAGCAAAGATTGTAGCCTGTTCCTTCCTCTGGTAGCTTTGTTCCAGAAGGGTACCTGCCAGCTGGCAGCCAGAGCTCTCCTGTATGAGGTGTCTCCCAGTCAGGATACATAGGGGTTAGGGAGACACTTGATGAGGCAGTCTGTCTCTTATCAGGACTAGCTTTTGTAGGGAAAGACTGTTTCCTGTAGATGTGTCCTGTAGTGTTGGTTGGGTAGGGTGTTTTGGCTTTGATTTTGGGTGGGTGCCAGTGTGTAGTCTCCATGGGATTTCTTCAGCTATAATTTATGTCAGTGGTGTCTGTGAATGTCTCAGTGGCTTAGACTGTGGGTGTTTGTGGAGGCAGCAGCATGCCTTTACTGAAGCTGGCAGCTGCCAAGGGGGCTGTTTCTCAGGCCTTGACGGGAGTATGTGCTGGCCTTTATGGCTCTTCTGGTTGTGGGGCTGGGGTTGCCAGTGGTGGTGAATATAGGATGGGCTGGTTCTTGGTCCCTGAGGGTCATGCATGGCAGTTCTGCTAGTCACCTGGGTGGGATCACTGGCAGCTTTCAATGTTGGGTGGGCTATTACTTTGTCACTGTGGCATGCATGCATTGCATGGGCAGCTCTGCTAGTTTAGGGAGCAGGATCAATGATGGCAGCTGGCAGCCAGCTGTCCTGTTCCTTGAGTGTTTAGGGTGCTGGGTAAGCTCAGGTGCAATGTGATTGCTATGCTGCTGGGTTTAGCTGGAGTTGTGGGGTTGCAGACTTTTGTGTGGGTATGTTGGGACACTGGTGGGGCCCCAGGGATGTGGAGTTGCAGGGGCTGTAGGGCCCCAGGGCAGTATACACTCCAGAAGTGGCTTTGTTCTTAAAATAGTGCTGTGCTATAGCAGCTTGGGTCCCAGAGGATTGGAGTGACCCAGTGTGAGTTCTTTCCCCGGAGAAATCTAGGTGCATAGACTTCTGGCAGCTTTCTATGCTGGGCTCAGTTATCTGTGTATTGAGACAGATTCATCCAGTATTTATTTGGTTTAACTAATATTCATTGAGAGCATACCATTTACTAGATGTAGAATACCTGGTAAGAATTTAGTAAATATGTGTGAATTATTGAACTTACAGTGCTAGGCACTCTTCTAGGTAGTGGGGATATAGCAGGGAACAGAAGAGAAAAAAAATCCCTGCTTTCATGGGGAGCTTGTGTTTTAGTTGGAGAAGCAGACCATAAATAAGAAAATGCATAAAGCTCACCCCCATCTCTGGTTTTGCTTTCCATAGTTTCAGTTACCCATGGTCAACCATGGTCTAAAAATATTAAATGGGAAATTCCAGAAATAAAAAATTTGTAAGTTTTAAATTGAGGGCCATTCTGAATAGCATGATGAACTCTTGTACTAGCTTGCTTTGGTCTGCCTGGGATGTGAATCATCTTTTTGTTCAGTGAATCTGCACCTTATATGCTACCTGCCTGTTAGTCAGTTAGTCATCTTGGTTACCAGATCAACTGTTGTGGTAGTGCAGTGCTTGTATTCAAGCAACCCTCATATTACTTAATAACTGCTCCAAAGCAGTGATGCTAGCATGTTGTTATAATTGTTATATTTTATTATTAGTGCTTGCTTACTGTGCTTAATTTAGAAATTAAACTACCAAACATGTATGTATACGAAAAAACATGGCATATGTAGGGTTTGGTACTATCTGCAGGTTTTTTTTTTTTTTTTGAGATGGAGTCTCGCGGTGTCACCAGGCTAGAGTACAGTGGCATGATCTTGGCTCACTGCAACCTCCACCTCCTGGGTTCAAGATAGTCTCCTGTCTCAGCCTCTCGAGCAGCTGGGACTATAGGTGCATGCCACCATGCCCAGCTAATTTTTGTATTTTTAATAGAGACAGAGATTCACCATGTTGGCAAGGATGGTCTCAATCTCTTGACCTTGTGATCTGCCCACCTCAGACTCTTAAAGTGCTGGGATTACAGGTGTGAGCTACCATGCCCGGCCACTATCTGCAGTTTTAGGCATCTACTGGGGCATCTACATATTCCCCATAGATAAGAGGAGACTACTGTAATATGTCAGATGGTAATAAATGCTATGGAGGAAAATAGTGCAGAGTAAGAATAGGAAGTGTGGAGAGTTGAGGGTAGGGATGGTTGCTACTTATAAAAAGGTTATTTAGGTAAGTCCTCACTGATAGAGTGTTATTTGAGGAGAGATCTGAGTGAAGTGAGGTAGTGTGAGACATTTGGCTGTCTATGAGAAAGTGTTTCAGGCTGAAGAAATTGCAAAAGTAAAGGTTCTATGGTAGGAATGTGGTTAGTGGGTTCCAAGGATATCAGAAGGCCAGTAATGAAGCAGAGTAAGTAGTGGGGATATTGGAAAAAAGGTGAGATCAGAGAGGCAGCAGGAATCAGATCATACAAAGCTGTGTATGCCATGTTGACAATTTTGGCTTTTACCTTGCATGAGCTGAGAAGCCACTGGAAAGTTTGAGAAGAGGAATGATATAAAGGACTTAGATTTTGAAAGAAATCCCTGCTATATTGAGAATAGATCTTAGGGAGAGAGATTCTGGGGATGTAACCATAAACAAAATTAGACATTCTCTCGATCTTGGCACTTGTGGAACATATAGACTAGCGTTAGGCTGAAAAAAAAACCCTCATAAATAAAAGTAAAATTATCATGTGCTAAGTGCAATAAGAATGCCTAATATAGTACTTCTTTGGAGAAGGATCTGGAAGTGTTTCTCTGGGGAATGTTTAAGCTGAGGGTTAACGGATGAGTATGGGTTATTTAGGCAAAATGTGTACCATGTAGAGCACGTGCTTGTTTTCTTTTGAGCTATCACCTGGATTGTAAATCTAAACTGGCAGTTCTCAAAGGATAGTCCAGTGACCCTTAGAGTGCTCTATGAGATCCTTTTAGAGGAATATCAAAGCCAAAACTATTTTTATTAACAGACCTAATAGATGTTATTTACCTTATCCACTGTCATTTTTCATGAGTGTAATATTTTCATGAGAGTTTAAAAATGTAATTGATGTGATTTGAGATAGCACCTAGTTGAGAAATTGTCTTGTTGAAATTTGGTATCATATCAAAGCAAAATATCTACGGTTATCTTGAAATGTTATTGAAATATTTTTCTATTTACCTATTTGTGTGAGACCAGATTTTCTTTATATGTTTTAACCAGAGCAACTTACTCTAATAGATTGAATGCAGCAGCAGATATGAGATTTCACCTGTCCCTATTAAGCTAGACGTAAAAGAGATTTGCAGCAGTCCACTCTTCTCAGTCATTTGTTTGCTTGTTTTTAAAAATATATTCTTCAGATAGAAAGAGCCAACTTTAAGAGCAACTGAGTCATACCATTTTAGCTGAAACACTCATCGGTCATCACATATGCCTTGTATTTCTTTACTATATAATTTTGATTATATATTAACTATTTTTTATTATCTAGTTCCTGTTTGTTCAAGACTCAAGCCATATCCTTGGCTTTTACTTTCCACCTTAGATACAACTGTCCTGAATTTCTATATTGCTCAGTTTTTGTATTCGTATATTTTCCACTGTCTTACATAGTGCATATGATTATTTTCAGTTTTTTCAGTTTTAAAAGGTGAAACATCACTTAAATATGCTGAAGGATGCAGAGTCTAAGTGTAGAGCTCAATAATTTTTTACTAATATAATCAATGACTAGATCAAAATATGGTATATTTCCAGAATATGAAATATTACACTACATGACTTCCTTTTGTCTTTCCAGTCATATGCTGCTGTTCTTTCATCTACCACTGTAGATCATATGCCATGTGCTCTTTTATGTGTGACTTCTTTCACTCAACATTGTTTATTTGAGATGCATCCATATTATTGCACATATTAGTAGTTTGTTCTTTTTTTTATTGCTGAGTTGTATTGTAATTTGTGAATATACCATAATCTATTTATCGTTCTACTGTTGAACAGCATTTGGATTGTTTCCAGTATTTGCTATTATGGAATTACTACTATCAACATACTTGTATAATTTTTTTCATGGCCAGAAGCAATCATTTCTGTTGGGTATATCCCCAGGAGTGGAATTTTTGTATCGTATATAGGTATATGTATAACTTCTGTAGATGTTACCAAACATTTTCCAAAATAGTTTTACTAGTTTATATTTCCATCAGCAATGTATGAGAGTTTCAATTTTTCCACATCCTTGCCATTTGGTATTGTCTGTTTTTTTTGTTTTTGTTTTTGTTTTTTTTTTAGAATAAAAAGAATGAAAGAGAGAAAGAAAGAGGAAGAGATTTTAGAAAAAGAGAGAAAAGGAGAAAGAAAGAAACAGCAAAAGAAAGCAAAAAGAATGAAAGAGAAAGAAAGAGGAAGAGATTTTAGAAAAAGAGAAAAGGAGAAAGAAAGAAACAGCAAAAGAAAGAAAAAATAAGAATGAAAGAGAGAAAGAAAGAGGAAGAGAAAGAGGGAGAGAGAATGGGATTCTTGTTTTATTGCCCAGTCTAGAATACAGTCTAAAAATGAGTATTAAAAACCTCTTTTATGCCAATAATTGTGTTTAACAATGGAGACAGGAAGGAATAGGGGATGAAAATAACAAATAAGCAGACAACCAATATTTTATTTAAACCTGTGAAATGCTATGCAATTGCTGGGGAGTGATTTACTTCCAGTTATGTGGTCACTTTTAAAATAGGTATA